>BMAW01131133.1:336508-349834 GCA_019974015.1 Nephila pilipes
TATATAGTATACTATTAATACTTATTACTTTATTATACTATATATATTTAAATTTTAATTCTTAATTATATAATATTATACTATTTATATTTGATTTATTTTAACTCTTATTAATTTTTATTTTAATTCTTATTTTTATTATATTATATTATTTATATTTGATTTATTCTAATTTTATACATCTATATATTATATTTCTTATTTATATTATACTATTTATTAGCTATACTACTAAATTATATTATTTTTTTAATTTATAATTTAATTATTACTAATTTAATTAACGCCGAAGAAAGCATTGTGAATGATGATACGCTTAGAGATTTTCTCCGCGCGATCGTCACAGTTTATCCGCCTGATCACAGACATCCCTCCATCATAAGGTTAGTGTTTTTTACACGTTTTTTAATATTATTTTCATGTCTTCCACAAATGCTAATTTGCCCCGTTTTTTTGTCTTTCGGTCATAATTTCACCGTTTTTCTTACCTTTTTTTCAACATTTCGTAGTTATGTTATATATATGTTTATTTATTGAAAAAAATCTTATATTTATTTTAAATATAATTTATATAATCTTAAATATAGTTATCTTAGTTTTATTGCTTTAAGTAAAAGTAATATCTACCCTATTTATTATTTTAATGTTTGCCACACAAACGCTGATTTAATACGTTTTTTGTCTTACGGATAAAATTTCACCGTTTTTTTTAACATTTCTAACGCTTCGGCTGATGTTTTTTCTATATTTCACAGTTAACATGCTTTTTGTCCAACGGACAAAACGCCATCTCGATTCCGACTTAAGACTTTGAGAATTCCGCATTTGCCGCCCCTTTAGCGCGATTTTAAAAATGCGCTAAAGAAGTACGCTAAATTAGGACTTAACCCAAAATTTACAACTATAAGAAAATAAATAATTTTAAAAAACAATCATTTTTTTTCACCAATTCAATTTTGTTATAAAGTAATAAATACTAAATTCGGTGAAACCCAAAATTCGCATAGACTATAAATATATACCGAGAACATTTTCGCCAAAGACAACAGAAAAATATATCTAAAAACAGTAACATTTCATACGAAGTACTTAAGATGAGTCAACTTAAATTCAACTCATTCCTCATAAAATTAATTTTCTTGTTGTTTTAATTAGTTTTTATAAAAATGTTTAACAATCGAAACAAAGAAAAAGTAAAAAAAAAAGAACATGAAATTATTATGATATAAGCATCTATCATTTCTTTAATTTACTGAATTGAAGTAACACTCCAATTCAAAAATTGGGTAAAATACCGAAAAATATTATTTGCAATATGTTTTAACATTGCACATGATCAATATATATATATAATGGTGAAAATGCTCAAAGATAAACAGTTAAGATTCGTCTTTTAAATTAACTTATACAAAACATAAAATAAAATGGAATCACAATTTGCTAAAATTATGAAGCAATCTCTTATACACATACAACTTGCCACAGAAATTCAAAGAACAATAAAATATTTAAGCTCACCGCGATTTAATGTCACAAAACTACTCCAAGCGAAAGAGATCAAGCACGAACGAACACGTTTGATAACAAAATCTTATTTATTTACAAAGGGAAATTCCCTAGTTACGCTACGTCTCTTCATTTCAGTTCAGGATTACATGTGCACCTGAATGGGCAACGACAAAAATTTAATAAATTTTACCCTCTCACCGAATTACTATTTTAAATTTTTTTAATTTAATGGAAGTTCCAGAATTTATTAATTTACAATCAAAATTTAATAGGATCAGAAAGCAAACGTCCGCGAATCGGTGTGTGAAGGTCACCGATAGAAGCTGGAGGTGAAGAATCAAGGAGCGTGTTCATCTGGCTATCTGAGACTAATGGGATTTAGAGAAGGGCTATTTTAAAATTTACTAAAATTTAATAATAAAAGATTTGCCATAGTCGATGGCACATTTTAGAGACGCCAGTTCTTGACAGAAACGATGGAAATAAAGGTGATTAATGTGTGAATTTAGACTAATTCTCTTATTTCAAGTTTGGTATAGCTAAGCTTGGTATAGAATTGATCTTCAAACTAATCAATTTAAATTCCCCCCCTACACAGGGACATATTAAGGCATGGGCCAACTGGGCTTGGGCCCAGGGCTTCGTTGGGGAGTCTTTACTTAGAGGGGCCTCGACTCGTTCTCTACTCAGCCTCTGTTCTAAAACGAACCTTAGAATTCAAAAGTAAAATCAATTGGGCTGCATCTACCAGATGCTTGGGTACTTGGATGTAAATAAATCCAAAGAGATTTCTTCAAACATATACTTTATTCATAAAGGACGGCACAACACAGAGACACACACAAGTAAACGCTCAGCTAACGCCGAGTGCACAAATCGTTCTGCTTTACATTCGTGAATGAGAGTCAGCTCGCAGGCTGACGTCACAGCACAGCCGCGCAGCGGCAGTTATTTCACTGCGTTTCGCAACAGCCTCAATAAAATCATGATCAGAATAATTTTAAGCATCAAATGTTATTCCGGACATGACTGGTTGAAGTGAGTTACTTCTATATTAAATATTTCTATTTACAATGTTTGAATCAGGAGAAATATTAGTTTTATTTGTAAAGTGAGAGATGTCAAATTTATTCATAAAAAGGCTGCTGTGGGAAGGACAGCCACAGACATAACAAACACTCCTTCCAGCGACCTTTTCTTTATTTGAATACATGAGTAAAGGGTCGCTCATGAATGGACAAGAGATGCACTTAAGCCCCCAACAGAAGTGATAAAAACACATTCCCTATTTTATGACAGGCGTCATAAAATAAGGAATGACCCTGTAGGAAATCGCGCTTTTTCGATTAAACGAGTAGCCTACAGCTCTAAATGGGCAATTCCTTCCTTTAAATTTAAATTCTTTGAAACAGCAAAAGGTAATTGTGTTTTTATTTTTGAACTGTATTTCTTTGAGATCTAAGATAATATACACATATTTATATCGTATTAAAAAAGTAAATAATATGTAATAGTATTTGCTTTTTTTTTTTTACAGAGAGAGTCATAAAAATAATACGCATTTTTAAAAAAATTCTCTTTTTTTGTTTTTCTTTCTTTTTTTTTTCTCTCCCTCTGAACAACATGAAATAATCTCTTAATTTGTATAAAATTATGTATAAATATTTCTATGGACTCTTTAGAATATATTTATATTGATTAATATGCATAATCCTTCATTATATATAATCCTTCATAATATATAATCCTTCATAATATATAATCCTTCATTTTGAATGCGCTAAGATCTTCCAATAAAATTTTCGTTGTGTATTGTAATTCAGAGAAATATTTTTATCTGTTTTTAATATGGAAGGCGTTATTTTGCTCATTTAAAAATTCAAAAGACTGTTCGTTTTTTATTATTGAAGCCCAAATAAAAAAAGAACATTTTTAAAACAAATATATTACATTACTACAGATTGTAGTAATATAATATAAATGTAGAAAAACAATCATATATTCAGGAATCCTAGAGCTCGATTTGATAATTAGATAAATAAATGCCGATACAATAACTTAATGTTTTAATAATAAATATCGAAAAGAGAGAAATTTTCGTCCAACACAGTACAAAATGAGAGATTTTTGTGTATAAGACCACTCACTAGAAATTTTCTATTTGCGCGTGTATGTTTAATCAGATTTCCCTGCAGAAAACTGAAATTTATTAAATATATTTTAACTTTAGTTCTTATACTTTAAAATTTATAATGTATTTGTACTTTATCACTTATCAATACTTTATTACTTACTAATACTTTATCACATATTGGTATAAAATACTTTTAATGAAAATTACTTATATAAATATAATTCTTCTAATTAATAATTTATGTAATAAGTTTCTTTACCTAATAAGTTTATGTAATAAGTTTCTTTACCTATGGCTTCCTTTTTATCATAATTTTTTGTTTCGTTTGATGAGCGTAGTAACAAGAATATATACATATTTCGTATAATTACAAACAAATTTTTTTGAGAACTCTTAAGGTATACGAACACGTTGAAATGGTCAATTTTCGAAAAAAATCACATTTTCAGTTTTTTGTTTTCTTGAATAAAGCATTTATTTAGCTTTATAAAACTGTTTTTATTTTGTTTCTACGTCACTTAAAAGCCAAGATATTAAAGAATTAGTAAAGCTCAAAAAACCGGATGTGGGTATTTAAATGACCGGAAGTCAGCATTTAAATGCCCTTTAAAGATGTCAAACAGAATTAAAATACCATATTTATTTTTAATATAAATTTAGAAAACATTTGATGCAATATTTAAAATAATTAAGAATTGTGCTAGTGTCTGACGACGTAGAATTTAAGGAAATCTGGCAATAATTGTTTTATTTACATATAGCTTGATTTGTTGACAACTGTGCTTGTGTAGTTGCATAACAAAACTTATTACTTTTTATTTGAAACAATACTGAATTTTCTTTCTGGTATTAGTATTTTTACAGCTATGGGAAATAACAGAAATAAAAGTTATTCTCGTAAAAGACAGTTCAAAGGAAATAGGTACTCTAATAATGTTCCAGTTCCAGAGAATGAAAAAATTAGTAAAGATGTAGATATTTCAACTGCCAGTGAAACAAAATTGATGAATTCTTTCAAACCTTCAGATGTTACTGAAAATGATGAAAAAAATGTTATTTTTAACTTAGGAGTTTTCAGTCATGTAATTTCTTTATTATGTTGTCCTGTATGTTTTAAAAGAAGTATTAATGTAATGCAAGAATCTGTTTTTGGATTAGCCATGAACATGACTTTAAAATGTGAAAACTGTGACTATTCCTTCTCTTTTTGTTCATCTGATAAAATAAACAAATTGCATAATATTAATCTTGCATTTGTTTTTGGTATGAGAGTCATTGGCAAAGGATATTCTGCGGCCAAAAAACTTTGTTCCGCCATCAATATAAATGTTCCTTCAAAGACAGCATTTGGTTTCCTTGAGAAAAAACTTGAAGTTGCTGCTAGCTACGTAGCGTGTAATACTATGAATGAAGCTGCTTTGGAAATTAGAGGTAATGAAAATGATTCTGAATTATCTCAATGTGGTGTGTCGGTTGATGGAACTTGGCAACGCAGAGGATATTCATCCTTGAATGGATGTGTCTCTGTTATTTCAATAGATACAGGGAAGGTATTAGACATTGAATTCATGTCTAAAGTATGTAGACATTGCGATTCAAAAAATGAAGGATTAAACACCATTCATAACTGTGCAAAGCATACAGGATCATCTGGTGCTATGGAACCTGTTGGCGTATATCGCCTTTTTGAATGTTCGGTTGAAATGAGGAAATTACAATATGTAAGCTTTTTTGGAGATGGTGACTCCAAAGCGTATGATGCTGTGAAAAATATTTATGTCCAGAATACCGTTACAAAATATGAATGTACATATATAAAACATATACAAAAACGTGTTGGAACAAGATTAAGAAAATTGAAATCAACACGAAAAGGGCTTGGAGGACGGGGAAAACTGACAGATGCCTTCATCGATAAGTTGCAAAATTATTATGGCATAGCTATCCGTGACAATGTGAATAATTTAGAAGGTATGCAACGTGCAGTAATTGCAGCATTTTTTCACTGTTGTTCAAATGCAAAACAACCAATGCACGGCCAATGCCCTGTTGGACCGGATAGCTGGTGCAAATATCAACGAGCTGTATCACTCAATAAACAAATCTATAAGGACAAGTCTAAAGGACTTCCACAAAATCTGGTTAACATTATAAAACCAATATATATGAAATTATGCGACAAAAGCCTATTGGAGAAATGCTTACCAGGAAAAACTCAAAATGCAAATGAGTGCTTCAATGGAATTTTGTGGAAATTCATTCCAAAAGACGTCTTTGTTGCATTACCAACACTGCGATTAGGAGGATATATGGCAGTAATTCAATTTAATAAGGGATTTCAAGGATTATTGGATGTATTGAAACATTTCAATGTGCCTCTTGGTGCATTTACATTAAAAGGTTTTGCAGAACTAGATGAAGTTCGAGTCACAGAATCTAAACGACATTCCTTTTCAACAGTAAAAGTTGCCAGAAAAAAAAATAGGTTAGCTAAAAAGAAAAAAATGGTTAAAAATGAGCAAAGAGAAGGTGTCAGCTATAAAACTGGTGAATTTTAAGTAAGTGATTGTGTGTATATAGAAAATATATGATAAATTGTACTTAAAATGCATTTTTCTCAAAATCAGTTTTTTCGCATATTTTGAAAATTCCAAAAATGATAACTCAAAATATTACTAATAAATTTCTTTGAAACTTGGTATTATCTTTTCTCATAATGTTGTCTAGGGCTTGGTCTAAAATAATGTTCATAATAAGAATATTTTTAAAATTATGGCCTATTATTCGTATAACAACGTTGTAAAATATGGTAAATTTCTTGTAATAGCTCTTCGACTGGCTCTGAAATTTTTATTTATTTAAATAGCAATAATAGTTTAGGCCCAGCCCTAGGTACATGTATAAGGTTTATTTTGATACTAAATTTACATAAATTAGGTGAATACATTTTCATGTAGCATTTTTGAAAATTTTCTAAAATTTCTTCAAAATTCTCTATAAATTTGCTAATTTTGTGAAACTTAAGTAATTTATTGCAAATATCAGTTTAACATACCTTATTTACATTGAAACTGAAGTTAAAAAGGGTATAAATTTTTCTCTAAATAATGTTTTTAAAAAAAAGTACTCCGAACGTGTTCGTGTACCTTAAGATATTTAAAATATTATGTAAGACAATACAATATAGAAACCTTTAAAAGCCTTTTACAATTTTTTTTTTTTTCTGTACATGTCATTTCCATAAAAATAGTTTACTCAATATTTTCTTAGATATGATTTTACATTCGCAATTTCAAAAAAATATTTAAGGAAATCTAATAATTAACTGTATGTGATAAAACTAATATGGAATTATTTTCGTATATAGTACATATGTATATCTGCATTATACATATAATTTGAAATGTAATATTTTGTACATTAATAATAATAATGAAATAATCATATGAAAATAGGAAAATTTTATACAAGAAGTAATAACTTAATTGAAGCTTTTTTCTTTCTGCATACGACAGTTAAAAGAAATTATTTAAAAAATTCGATATTATCACTTTCCGAATTCGTTCGAAAAGGCGAGAGAATTATATATTATTCTCATTTTCTGCACCTTTTTATTTACAAACCAGTGAACAAATTTTCTCCTTTTTTTTATTTTCTGGAACAGACCAAAAAGGAGAAAAGCGAAATACTACACATAGTTATGTGCATATGACGTGAGATATGGCATAATGATTTTTAAAACAGTGTGTTTATTTATTTATTCTTAGTAGCAAAATAACAATTCTTTTTCGAATAACTGGTCCCTAAAATATGCATTTTATTAATATCCTACAAATAACTAAGAGATTTTTTAAAAAAATCTCTTAGTTATTTGTAGGATATTAATAAAAGTGGAGCCATCATCTACTAAATTATTCATAATTTTTTTGTATATCATTTCCTACCGGTTTAAAAGTAGATTATACGCTATAACTGGTCATTTATTTTAAATTTTACTTGTTACTTATTTTTACTGGCCATTTATTTTTAATAACTGATCATTTTATTTTAAAACTTCACTCATGCTGAAAATGGGTACTCCAGTTAGTATTGAGATAAAATAACATTTCCCTCAGTGTTTGTAGAGGTCAGTCATACGACAATACCTCGAGTATGTCTGGGAAATATTCAGGATTACAAGCCCGACTTGTGAGTGAGTGAATGTAAAGTTTATTGGCGCAAGAGCCAGATATGGCTATGCTGCGCCAAACAAGATTAAATTGTGGTCTAGACGTGAAGTTGAAAAAAAAAGGTAAAAATGGTTGACGAGAAGGAGGGTCGAAAATAGAGAAGGATCGCTAGGGTATCCCGGGAGTGCGTCACCCGTGTTTACCAAAGACAGTAAACCCCATGGGAAAGAAAAAGATCACTAAGGTGCCTCGGGGTCATGATGCCCGTACTTACCTGAAGAAGGAAAGTCCCTGAGGTCCCCTGATATAATCCCCAGGGGCAGGGTGCCCGGCTATACCCCCAGACGCTGGGTACCCATTTTAGTCGCCTTTTACGACATGCATGACAAGCCCGACTTCATATGGAACAATTCGAGATAAAAAAAAAATAAATAATAAAATAATAATAATAATAATAAACGGTTTTTAAATGGTGGCAAATTTAATAAAAAAAAATATTGAAATATTAGTTAAAACTTTGTAAAAAACCTCATATCTCTCTCGTCTTTAAGATCACTCCCTCTGTGTAGTTCAATATATCTTCCATAGATGGCGCCAGGTTACTACACAAATTATGTTGTTAAGAAAATTAATGAAATATTAGTTAAAACTTGCAGCAAATGTCTAAATATTGCATTGTTAGGCGTGTAAAAACGATTCCCAAAGTTTCAGAGCTCTAGCTTAGTGGGAAGTCGGTTAAATTAACGATCGAAAATTTGGTGACACACACACCAAATGAAATACAAAAAAACGTTTTAAAAAATGCTATATCCATGCCATGTACAGGACATTCTTTGAATTTAATTGGAGTTCAAGCAGTAGAATGTAACATTTTACTTTGATTTTGTCCAAAATCTTTATAATTTTTTCTCATTGTAATCCATCGTTGGAATATTCTAACATTTAATTTGAGCTGTGATAAAAATAAAAATGTTCTGAAAAACTTATCAAAAGCATTTTGGCAAACAAGCGCAGATGCATTTAAAGCTTTAAGTACCGGATATTCAGAAATTGTCATGAGTCTGGATTGCTTAATTAATGATGAATTACAGGCATCAGATACTCGATTTTCTGCTAAAAGATTTAAAAACTAAGATGAATGAATTTGAAACTACTTTTTAAAACTATCCTTTGGAATGACAATTTTGACACGTATTAACAAAGTTAATCTATTTATCTAGAGTAAAAATATGGATTTGTCGAAAGGTGTAAAATTGTTAAAATCGTTAATGATATATGTATAAAAACCAAAAGAGAATCTTTTGACTATTATGAGTCAAAAGCCATAATAGCGTGTAAGACAACGCCGTGTTAGGGTAACGTTTCTTGAAGGAAATAGAAACACCGACACAACGTTTGAAATCAGCCACAGCCAGAAATTTAAAATAGAATCCTTTTTACCAATAATAGACTCTCTAATTTGCAGTATACAAAGGCGTAGTAAAAAATATGAGAAGCAAAGAGAAGAAAAAGAAAAAGAAAAAAAAAAAAAGATTAATAAAAATACAATTCTATAAATGCAGATGAAGATGAAGAATCGTTGTAGGATGAGGGGACTGGAATTGGGATCAACACATTCTATACATACAAGTATCATGAAAGACTATTCACGATGTTTCCTAATATTGAATTAATAATGAGAATGTTCTTATCAATGATGATTACAAACGCGAGTGGTGAGCGTTCATTTTCAAGTAAAACTGGTCAAAAATGAATTGAGAACTCGTTTGACTCAATCACATTTGAATAATTTTAGCTTGATGAGTATTGAAAAAAATATTATTAACAATTGATTTTGAAGACCTTATTAATGATTTTTCGAATTTAAATGGAGAAAAAGAATATTCACATAAAACCTAATTTTACTACGGATTGCTTTTATTGAATTGTACATGCATGTATACCAAATTAGATTAAAATAGTTAAGGCCGCGTCCGAGAGAGCATTTATAATTATCGTTATATTAGCAACCAAGTTAAAAATATTGTGATTAGTGTTCTAACGTCTCTTTGATCAACTTATTGATTTTCAGTGTTTAAACATTGAGTTCAGCTATGGCACAAGAGGGAAACAGGAAAGATCCCTCGTCACAGAAATACTAAACTAATTCATTTTTAAGAAATTATATTAATAACAATTTATTGTAATGTATTATTTATGTAGGATTTTCCAGCTAATTATTAAGCAATTAATTTTATTTTCCAATTTACTGTAAAACCAGTTCCTCCGATACTTAATAGATGTCGCCACGAATCAGAGTCATGTGATAAGCTCATGCAGCGCCACCTATCCCAGAACAAAACTGAGTGACACTCGTTTTCGCTCTTTCTTTCCGGCACTTTTTCCGCTTCTCTTCTCCTTCGCTACCCTCGTCGGAAGTAAACTTCAAACGCCCGAAGGCGTTCCAGCGTCCATCGACAATATGGGTTAAAAGAGGCAGCCATCTATCTTTATCTGACGAACTGGTCAACTTACTTTTCATATCATAGTGTAAATACTTTTCATTCTTCATCATCTCTCCTAATAAACAAGTAAAGCTACTGCAAGCTTCATCCTTGAATATCATCAACAACATTACATGGAATCCGAAATTACCCCCCACCTAGACAACCAGCCCTATGCGTAAGAGCAAACCATTGTAGATTCGGGATGAACAATCTCCATCACCCCACTGTCTACAAAATATATGGGCGCTCGCCCGGGATTTCTACATTTATAATATCAAATATCTCCACAGACACGTTCAATCACTTCAAATATAATATCAGGGAACTGAAGTATCGCTGATTTTTGTGAATAGAGTTTAGATGAATTTTGGGCTAAAATCATACAGAAAAAAAAATTAAGATTATATATATATATATATATATATATATGTAACACAGGTGGTGGTGTCTAATGGTATGTTGAATAAAAGAGACGTTTATGTTTAAAGAGATTTAATGACGAATCAATAGGTTGTTAAACCTGACTAGGCGCACGCTGCTGGGGACAAAAATAAGTGCGCTCCTTCTTCCGCTTACATCCGGGGTTACAGAGAGTGGCGCTGGTGTCGCCTGAGCGCATACAACACTCGTCCATCCTGATGTGGTTGGTCTCCGACTAGGCTGGAAAATATGCAGGTGAAAATTATACAAATATTAACAATTGAAAAGAAAAATTAAAAAAAAAAAAAGATTAAACAAATTTTTAAAGTTCAAATTTTGTTGAGTATAAGGAAAAAAAATATAAAGTCATTAGTTCCAGAAAGAAAAGTCTTAGGAATTATTCCATGATTTCATCAGATCAGCAGATGTGGATGTCAAATTCGGGCCTTCTTGTCTTCCTATTTTCATTACTTCGCACCTGTCGTTTGGACGAACTTTCACGACTTCATATGGGCTAAAATATTTTAGTCGTAATTTCACACCTATTCCGAAATTGGTTTTTCTTGATTGCAATCTTGTCACCTTCTTTGAATTTTCTTGCTTCTTTGCGATGGTTTCTCCCTTCGTGAGACTGGAGGGGGAGTCATGTGGCGGCTGCCTACGTCATCTTGGGACGTCATTTTTGTCTGCGGAACTGCAAGCCGTTTTAAAGAAAAGGAGGAAGCAATCTTTTGCAGACACACTTGCTTCGCAGATTGCAGACCTGTGAAAGTTTCATAGTTGAAATGTAAAGAGTTGTTCTCGTTAAGTTTTAAATAAATTGTTAGTTCTTCTTGTTTTTAGTCTTTCGTAGTTGTTTATTTATTTGTATAGCCTTCACCTTCTGATTGGATGTTTTGGGAAAGGAAGGTTTTAGCAACACCACGTTCCTATAAGTTTAACGATTCATTTTTATTCATTAGGTTTTTTTCGTTGCTCGCGTTGTCAATGTTTTGAAATTGAGTTGAACCATTTGGCCTTGAACCGTCGCCGGAATGATTTGGGATAGTTGGCGGTGAAAAAGAATGCATTTCTACTTCATTATATATACAGTTTTTAAAGCTCGACTTATTTTTGCTGATTGATTCTGAAGCGAAATTATTAAAATCATTCGCATTACGAAGTTTATAATAATATTCGAAAAAACTTGTTAATCGTGACGAAAACTGTACGTGCGATTCGTTCTGCAATCGTTGAGCCCTACGGAAATTAATTAAGCATTCTTGTGCGGTTGGTTGGAATTCTCGTAAGAAAAATATGTTTAACTTTCTCGTAATCTTGGAGTTCGTTTTCGGGGATATAAAGCAAAATGCAGTTAGCTTTTCCACCGAGAATATTAATTAAGATCTCTGATTTTAATTCCTGTGGAACATTTTTGGTTGTAAATGCACGTTCAAGTGAATGAAAAAATAAATTATAATTTTCAGGTTTACAAGGAACTGGCATACTAAGGGTCTTGACGGATTTAATGAGACTTTCTAGGAGGTTAATTGACGGTGTTTCAAATGTTGCAGTAGTATTGTTTGAATAATTAGAATTTATAGAAGAGTTAATATTAGAGAGTTCAATTTCTTTTTCAAGTTGAATTAGTTTTTTGGCCGTTTGCTCGGTTTCTTTTTTTCTAGATCTGCTTCTTTTCGTTCTTCGACGAGTAAATTAAGCATATCCTTAACGAATTCGGGTTCATTTTTGAAAGTGTCAGTTTGTTCGATTAGTGCTTTTAAACATACAAGTGTAGCATTTTCTGGGACAGTAACACCTAGTTCGTTCATTGCAGTTATAAAAGCTTCTTTCTTAGAATTACGATACATGCTGAGTAAAAAAAAGTTTGATCCTACCTGATTTGAAGATATCGGAGTATATGTAGATTGCAAAAAGTTTTCGCTTTTAAAAAGCTATCTGTTTGCGATGAGTTCACCACTGTTCACTTTTCACGACGATGATTGTAGATACGAAGCAGATGGAGTTTACATTCGATGCGATGAATAGGCGGGGAAATTGGCCTTTTTGTTTTACGGGAACACTTTAAGACGATGCCGAAGAGACTGTTTGGTTGAATCTCAAGCATCGGTTTGGCTTGGCAAAGGAGACGGTAGTATTGGTCACGGAGCGGAGGATTGGCTCTTGTAGGCGTCAGAGGATTTCGTTGATTAAGCATTCGCCTTTGTGTTGGGAGATTTCGAAGTGCGCCGTTTGTTTTGGACGACTTTTGATTTTAATGCCGGTTCAAAAATCATTAAGGTTGCGAGCCCCCATGTAACAGAGATGGTGGTGTCTAGGGGTATGTTGAATAAAAGAGACGTTTATGTTTAAGGAGATTTAATGACAAATCTACAGGTTGTTAAACCTGACTAGGCACGCTCTGCTAGGGACAAAAATAAGAGCGCTCCTTCTCCCTAAGACCCATCCCATTAATTAATATTCTCGCTCCTTCTCCCCAATCTGGGGTTACAGAGAGTGGCGCTGGTGTCGCCTGAGCGTATATAACACACACATATACACACACACATATATGTAGAATGGGGGTTGATGGAGATTGTTCATCCCGAATCTACGCTGGTTTGCTCTT
>BMAW01131133.1:353267-394865 GCA_019974015.1 Nephila pilipes
TATATATATATATATATATATATATATATATATATATATAAGTATCCGAATGATACAAATGAAATAGAATCAAAATTTTTGAATAATTTTGGTTTTATTAACGTCCCACCAGAAGCAACACGAGGGTTATTGGCGACGGATCTCGTAATTTTGAGCCTCGGTCAAGTGACAAAGATGGCACCTGAGCATTCAACTCCTCTCCGATCAAGGACTCCTCAACGCATCAAGGCCCAAACCCGTAACGTCGACGAAAACCGTCGCGGCCACGAATAATATTGGAAGTTTTTAATTTAGTTTTTATTAACGTTGCACTGGAAGCAACACGAGGGCTATTGGTGATGGACCTCGTAATTTTGTATCTCAGTCAAGTGACGAGGACGACACCTGAACTGGCACCCCATCTCCTAACTTCCACACCACGCCAACGGGAGGACTTTGAGCCCCGACAGATTTAACGTGCATCAGCCCCGGCTACATGGCGGGTCTTTAGAAAGGGTCTATGGAACCCGCGACTCAACAAAAACCGCCGGCCACGAATCCGAATCCATGACCTCTAGGCTACCACGGCCACGAATAATATTGGAAAGCATAACTAATTAATTGCTTGAAAATAAGCTAAAAACCTTGAAATTCAAAACATGAAAAAAATGTATCCGTCTGTTATCACTTTTAGTATTTGTTCCTCTCTAAAATAAAGAAAGCAATATAAATTGATAAATTATTTTAAAAATTGTTTGCATACAATATTAAAGTGACAAGACTTTATTGTTGATACTGAAGGAAACCCTGGGCAAAAAAAAAAAAAAAAAAAAAACCTTCATTTACAAAAAAAAAATAAAAATTGTAAAAACGTTCTATGCAAAGAACAGGTTTAGCCACCCAAGATGCGCTTTTTTTTTAATAATTATTATTAAATTACTCAATTAAATATAAGAATTAAAGTAAACGACAAAATATCGAAAAATTGATAGTATATAATAAACTTTTCCGATATTAAAATTAAAGGAAACGATAAATTATATTAAATTGAATATATTTAAGCTAAATGTAATTAAAATTGAAAAGTGATTTGGTACTTGCCAAAAGTGATCCAACTATAACAATAAGTGGCTAATATTTTGAAAAAGAAATCATGCCGACAATTTATTCCGATTTCATTCCGTGGGTCATGGTTTGCAATTTATGACCTCTTCGTTAAAAATGTTTCATCTAAGAGAGAGAGAAGAGAGAGGATTGTCTTACATGCAATACAAAATATATTCTCATATGCAATGAACTTATAAGACACATTACAAAGATAATTATTACCTTACCTGTGATCCCCCAAAAATGATTCACGATAAGATAGGAATATTTCACTCATTTCTTTTAGATAGGCATAAAAATCTACAATATTAGATCAAATCATTCGAGTGTCCATTTAATGTGTCCACTTTTGTTTCGGAACAGATTCTGTTGTGAAATTGATTCGTTTTCCTCAGGTTCGTCCAGAAGGGCTCAGCATGAACGGATTTGGCTCTTGTGCCATGGACCAACGGTCATATGGTTTTGTTGAACTTTTTGATGTGAATTTTGTGTGTTAAAAGTTGACAGATGGCACTAGCTGCCAGGTCAAAGATTAGTTCCAGTATATATAAGAGGGAGCGCCCCTTTCGGTAGTTTAGTTTTGTATTTTAGATTTATCTGATATAGTGTTCTGGAATTTTTTTTTCAGTTTTAAACATTAAAATACAGTAATGTTGTACAGAAATGCTTACGAGTTTTACTTAAGAGTGATTTTAGTAACCAGCACCGCGACATTCAGTGATCCGTTGGAGCCAAGGAGGCGGAGTTGTAGAACTGTGTTCTAGTAAAGATTTAGTGTAGTGAACTAGGACACAGACATTTTGGGTAAAGCGGCCAGGTAGGTTAGGTTCCATTATTTAGTCTTATTTCTGGAGTTGTTCACCACTTCGGATGAGTGAAGAAGTTTATTTGGAACCTGCTTTCATGTCTAATAGACATTTTTGTAATTTCGGGTGTTGGGGTACTTTGTATTTAGAAAACGTGTTCTAAAAAATTATTGCCTTAACCGGAGCAACTGTTCTAGGACTAAACTAATTAACGATAAAGCAAAATATCAATTAGAAAACATCAAGAACTTGAATTTAGATTTTTTAAGAAAATAATTTGATGATGAATTAGATGAATTAACAACATTGCTTAAAAATAGCTGATTGAATTTAATGTGTTGTTATGTACTACAAAATGTAATTAGAATGAAATAAAAAAAATCGCATCGTTTGTTAAAAGTATAGAAAGAACATTGATATATTTTATAAGATGGACGTGAATTGGTTATAAATATATTCATGTTGCTTACGAAATTCAATACGTATTAACTATAATTGAATTTACATCTCACACGCTAAAACAAGATTACAAATTCCTATTTTGCTCTGTTGTCTAAATTTTCGAAGGAATAGATACACCGTGCACAACTAAATTACCCCGGAGAAATACGAGTTTTGAGAAAGTATATTCCACCTCACATTTAAAGTTAGAACTCGAATCATTCAAATATGCCAGTCATTCTAGAAGAACAAAACAGAATAATGACTGACCTATTATCTTTATTACATATGGCCGCACGACTTTTCTCCCCTCCTCCGCATAGTGAACATTGATAGTCCATTGATAGATTAAGAAAATTTTAATTTCCACATAAAATGAAACATTAAAAAGCTCTATGCAAAGTTTTGCAAAAGACAGATTTAGCCACCCAAGGTGTGCTTTTTTTAAAATAATAATTATTAAATTACGCAATTAAATATAAGAATTAAATTTAGTGATGAAATATCGAGAAATGGACAAAAGTAAGCTTATCTGATATTAAAATTAAAGCCAACAATAAATTATAAAATTGAATATTATAATAGCTACATGTAATTAAAATTAAAGCAAACGATAAATTATTAAATAGAATATATTTATGTAATTGAAATTCTTTTGAGAGAGAAAGAGAGTATGTATAATACAAATCCTCCCTTTTTTAGAATAAATTTTTTTTTTTCCTTTAACGGCTCTTAAAATATTAAAAAAAAAAAAAAAAAAAAAAAAAAAAAGAGCTCGAAAGTGGTGTAAACATTGTCTTTTTTAATATATATATATATATATATATATATATAAATCAATATAACTGTCGTAAAAACAAAAAGGTTTCTTGTATTGAAAATTAATACTCATTTATTTCACAAATTAACATGCCAACTAGAGTCCAAGACTCACCTAGTTATATGACAATTTTTCATGGAATACTGTTATGTAAACAAAAACTTCCTTGTTGCCACAGCGTACAAAATAATATACTTTTTCTAATCGTTCAGTTCACGGTGACAAAAATTAAACAATGATAAATAAATTCACTTAAACAAAATAATAAATTTAAATAATTGTTTTGCTTTCAACATAATAAACTGAAATTTTTAAAGTGGATCTCACAATAACTGTATTTAGAGCTTTTTTGTGTAACAGAGTTTAAACTAATGGAATTTTTTGTCTTTCAAAAATCGCAATTTATATAAAATATTTTATGCTGTTTTGTTATGTAAAGCAGTTCGAAACTGATAACTAGAATTTGTTTTTAGTAAATACACTTAATACAAAAGATATAATTGTATTTAGAGTTTCTTTTTATGTGGCGGATGAAAAAAAGCTGCAAAACAATGTTTCTAAGATTCATTTATACATCACTATGTGTGTCAAATCTTCAATCACTTGTGGAGAGTAAAGATTCTCCAGCGATTGGTTATCTAGAAGTCAGGAATTTACTAGCAACCTTTTAATTGTTATCACTTGAAAAAACGATACACCGTGAAAAACGGGTATTCAAAATCGAGTACAACCTACTTACTTTTGAATACTTCACTTACTCAAAATGGCTCCGATGCCAACGTATTCAAATTTAAGACTTGCACGTACTCATTTTTGCGTACTCAAAGTGGAAACTTCATTTACTCATTTTTGAAGATATTTCTGTATCAATTATGAGTGTGGAATAGAAATATGAGTGTCATGTATTTATTTGTGAATCGTTACTGCATCAAATATGAAAATCAAACAATCAAGTAAGTATGTTTTGAATTTATCTTCGGTATTGATGTTGTATCGAATATGAATTTTAAGCAGAAAAATATATATATGAACTGAAAAATATATATGATAAAAATATATATTAAATTTTAAATTAAAGCGCTCCTTTATTTGCAAGTATCATTTTCTTCATCTTATATATTATTTTACACTTTATGAAGTTTTTGTTACAAAACTTCCGATTCAAAATTCATTCATTTACTGTGAGTAACAAAACTGTTACTTTTAGAAACAAAAATGCAACTGTTATGTGATCATAAACTGTAATTTGAACCTATACCTCAAATTTAAATCAATTCGAGTGGTTTAATAAATCTTAATTAACGAAAATAAATTCGATTCAATAGTTAAATTCTTTTCAAAACAAATATGTAAGGAATCTGAGCTATTAGTTCCAGAAGCGATTCAGTTCATTGAGAATTATATTTAGGTTTTTAGAAGCAATATATAGTTTTGTTAAAATATATAGTTTGTTTCCTATATATGCAGATAATTGAGTTTTATTTAAAGTTCAGTCACTTAATAATAAGTTATTGCAAATATCTTAGAAACATTATGATGAATATTAGATTTTCCATAGTAAAAAACTTAGTGTACAGCATTTTTTTTCTGCATCTAATATATATTTCCTTTTGAAATATCATTATAACTAAGCTACCAAAAATTAATGATTCGCTGTACACAAAAAAAATAAAACCAAATCATATTTTTGAAAAATTTATTCTGAATATCATAAAGGGCATATCAGGCATTTAAAAACAAAACATTCACAGTTTTGAAACAAGAATATTAAAAAGAAGTAAGTTTTTTAATTCCTACGAATGAAGGCATGCCTGTTCAAAAACCACTTATAAACACTGCTAATATCCAATCCATAATATAGTCCTACTCCATCCCTATCCATACAACATAGTACGAATGTTATGTTTTAATGTAGCGTACAATGAGGTATCATTTGAAATTATATGTTAAGGTAAACAAACAGATTTTTTATTTCTTTCAAATCAACATTTTGTTCAAGTTACTAACTACGAGTGAAAATGCTTTTCAAACAATGCTGTTTCAAATAAATATGCTATTTATGCATTATTATTATGTAGACAGTTCTTTAATTTTTTGAAAGAGAGGCAAGTCACCAATTAATACAGCTATATTTTTGGAATATATTTAACCATTATAGAATAAACTATTACATGTAAGAATTTCTGCTTGTTCTGTGAAACTATCCATTCTACATAGCTGTTCTTGCTGCTTTGAATTATGAACTTTGACATACTTAGATCCCAAAACATTTGTTATACAAGGAATTTTAAAATTTTTTTTACTAAACATATGTCATTTTTAATTGGTATTAGTGCATTAAAATTTACTTGGACAGACCTTGTCTCCTTTTGATTATAAAAAAAATATTGATTTAACAAGATTTTTTTTAAGAAATGTCACAAGTGTTTTCAATTAAAGCAAAGCAGTATGGTCATATGATAGCATAGCTTTTTTGCATTACATATTATTCAATGACATACATCTAATTTAAACAATATGGATCAGTTCATAATTAAGACAAAATATACATTATGCATTAGTTTGTAAGTGCATTTAATTTTTATTCATAATGTCGCATATTGTAAAGGAATTTTGGAATATAGAATAATAAAAAGTATTGAAACTGATTAAGATATTTCATTTTGCCAATTGATTTTGTTCACTTTGTAATTTCTGATCTAAAAAAAGTATTATAAATTTTACACAAAATTACTCTCTTAGAAAGGTTAATTGCCTATAAAAGTATTTTGTAAACTTGCCTATTTCAAGACATGCAAGCCATTTTATTGGTTAGCCACTTTTAAAAGCAGAATTTTAAATTATGTGATCTTAACACTTAGATTTGTGTCATGATATGCACAAACTTTTTCAATTTTGTTTTGACCTATATTATGTTCTACTGCAACAGCCACTACCATAATGTTTTGGTGTTTGCACATGTTGCTTAAAATTGATTTCATTTTTGACCTGAATGAATCAAATAGTATGACTTATTAGGTATCTAAGTAAATACGTAAAACTTGCAACACAATATTTCTTAAATAATGAGCCAAAATAAGTTGAACTTTTATTATATTCACCATATAATTAAATTTGTCATAAATCATACATAGCAAAAAATTAATAATTTTACCAACATATATGTCTACCAAAATAAACCTTTGTGGTATGTGTTAACATCGGATTTCTCTATGAGCAAGTTGTTTACATCTTGTACATCAGTTTTATTTAAATTCATGTATTTAATATCATAATTCTCTCATTATTCAATTATTTACATTCGGTAGGAAATAATATGATTATATTTTTATATATCTATAGACTTATTCTCATTTAATTGTGTAGTTAAAATGTTTAGACTTGGACTATTTAAACTTGCTTCTGGCGTTTTTATACTTCCAATATAAGCTTTAAATTATTTTCTGCCTTAAACAGATGTATTTTTGAGCCGTTAATGGCTATTTTAGCCTTTTGTTTTGATTAAGCTTATTTTGTATTTCAAATTATTTCATGTTTTAATATTGTTACACATCATTAGATCATTGGTTGATTGTAACATGTTAAAAATAAAGGCCCCAATTTTTATTTTAGTATTGTAATTATTCTAAACCTCTGAAAAATACATGTGAATAGTTAAAGTGTAACTAAGCCCTTCAGAATTATAGTATATTTTATGTATAAACACTTTATATTTATCAGGTTGATTGTTTAAAAAAATAAAACAATATTGGATTAAACTATTTTCTCTTTTAATTAGGTTACATAATTAAGCTGTAACAGTTATATAACAATTTATGATTTGAATGGGTGCAATTTTGTACCTTGAATTAAAGGTTTTTTTTAATGTGTTTTGCAAACAAAATTAATTTAATCATAAGTTGATTATAATGTTTCAACAGTATTTAAGAAAAACATATGTGAATATGTAAATTCTATATACAATTTCAAATTTAATAATATATATATATAGCTAGCATTAAATTCTTTTTCTCATAGTAATATTTATTAATGAAATACAATTTTAATGTAAATAAAATGCAGAAAATTTTTTGACTATTGTAAACAAGACACGTACCTAAACTTATAATAGTGATAATCTGATTGTTAAAAATATGTATTAATGATAATTTTTAAAATTATATTTGAATAGAAATGATACAGTCAGGGGGTAAAAAAAAAAAGAATTTTGAGGAAATAGAAAATTTTACATTCTATAAATCTTGAGTACTGCTTAAGAATCTGTAATGTTGCCTTGTCGTGCAAATATGCTTCGTGTTTCTTCCAGCCAACACCAGAACCTCGGTTTTACTTTGTAATTCACCTCGGCACAAGCATGTTTTTTAAGAACATTAACTTTAAGAAGTGCATGAATAAAGTGTTTTTACAATTTATAATGAATTATACATATCTATAGTATTTGTGTCATGTATCAAATACAAAAGAAATTATTTTATATATTCTGTGTGCATGAATGACGGTTTGAGTTCATGCATAGAATAAAATCTGAATATATTGCACCAAATTTTTATTCAATTTTTTGCAACATTTTTGGGGCACATTATAAAAAGAAACCAAGATATGAAATGTCTGTGTATAAACCTTAATTATATAAAAATCAAATTTTGAATTGCAACTCAAACAAGTAGTGGTTCCAACCCCAAGTCATACCAGTTTAAATCGGATTACTTAAAAAATGTGAGACAATAGTGATGAAACACAAGATAATCACTTATAATATGATGAACAGTGAGACATAACAGGAAGGATGCCTGATCAGATTGTGAAAACTTGGTTCAAAAATATACATTAAATTTGAGTTTAAATTAAAACCATATTCTTAAAATATATATATATATTCTGAAATATCTCACTCCTGTCATAAAGCATCTGAAATTTACTTCAAATCATAAAAGAATTCATCATGAATAAAAACTATTTTTGTCACTATTTTATTCTAAATGTATAATTTCTAACTTTATGATTGCCACACAGTATTATTGGAACAAAAAACTGATGTACAATTCTTTGAAAATAGTAAAACCTTAAATACAGATATATATCTTAAAACAAGATAAAAAATGTATAGTAATTTCTCTGTCACTTACAAAAGTTTCATTACACACTTATGAAGTGAAAAAAACCCCGGAATTCTTGTCGAGCATCATCCCTGTATAGTCCACATCGATAAAAAAAAAAAGTGGCTCAAAATATCACAACACTGCTTTTTGAGTACTATCATGTTATTTTATGAAATATAAGCATCATATATTGTTATTTACATGTATGGAAATAATTTTCAACACTGATCTATGCAAATTAAAGTAAGAAGTCACTAAGCTATGATTACAATGTAATATTATGGATAATCTGTAACACACAAATAACTACTCACAGAAAATCATTTTCAAACTGATGAATAACAATTCTTAAGATATAAAAAAATCTTTCTGAAGATGTGAGTGAATGTGGAGTTCTGGGGCACAATCTTTCTGAAGATATCAATTATAAAAAAAAAAATGTAAACAAACACAGACTCGCAATTGAGTCATGTACATACTCATTTTAATATTCATATATTCTACCACCTGTAACGTGGTAAATATGAAATATAGTTCGAAATATTTAAGCAAACCATATTTGTTTTTGAATTTTTAAATTTTCTAATTTTTAAAATACGTAATCAGTATATAAAAGGAACTTATATAGTCTTTATATCTGTAATAATTTTTTGAGAATGTTGATTTCCCATTCTTTTTGGTTTTGAATACATGAAATGTTTCACATTCGATAAAGATATACGCTCAAATCTGATACAAATATACTCATTTCAAAATGAGTACGTCTGGGTATTTCTTTTTTTTTTCTGTGTATGTATTATACGCCTGTTCTATCTGGTTCCTATTTCTAATAATTATCCCATTCGATTCAAAAAGCGGGATTTGATTTATTTATTGATAGAGGTTTACATGGGATGATTCTGACAATAAAGTAGGGATAGTAGCTTTCATTGTTCCACTTATCTTTTCAATTAAATGGAGTCAGTTAATTTTTTTAACGTTTCTTCAGACATTTTCAGTGAGCAATTTCCGACTGAATATTTTTAATTTGATTGGTTAACCACATCCTGTATTGTATGTGTCGAGCTGTTAATGTTACTGAATATAAATAAATCTGACTTATTATTAAATAAATAGGTTGCTATATATATATATATACACGAGATGTGGATATTAAATAACGAGACTGAAGCTGTTACAGAAGTACGCATGCGCCAAACACGAGCGAGCGACAGCTGTTAGCTGAAACCTTCTCTTTCAAATGCAGTGCCTTTTGCTTCTGTCAACAAATCCATAGCCTACATTCGCATTAGAGTTATTTTTTGTTCTGCTGGAAAAATGATGAATGTGACAAAAGAGCAACATATTGTGAAATTTCACATGAAATTAGGAAAAACCGCTACTGAAATTTATAATTTATTGAAAGAAGTGTATGGCAAGGAATGTTTTTATCACGTGCACGTGTTTTTGAGCGGTTTGATCGTTTTCAAGATGGCCTAGAAGTCGTGCAAGATTATTCGCGCCTGGCTCCTCCTTCTACGTCAAAAATGGATGACAATATTGAAAAAAAAAATCAATAATCTGGTTCGATCTAATTGTCAGCTAAATATTACACTACAAAATAATAAATAAAGAGAACAAATACTTGAAAGAATATTCAACAATAAAAATAGTAAGATAAAATTTAAACCATTAATAAATACAAATCAAGTTCTGAAAATCCAAAAAGAAAGTTCATTTTCTTTCTTTTGGAAACAAAAGAAAGAAAATGAAATATAATATTTATAAAGTCTGAATCCGAGATTTTTACAAACTAATCAGTTAAGTATATTTTACAGGTCCAAAGATCCCAGCAGAAAAATAATATAAGCCAATAAAGGAATTCCATAAATTTCAAAAGAAAAAGAAGTAAAAAAGCCACTTTGCAAAATAAATTAGGCTTTATACATACATATTTATTATCGAATTTTACAAAAAATTTCATTATCTTCTATATTTAAAAAAAAATCTGAGTATTCCACCTCATTTACATCAGTTTGTAATAAATTTAAATACTGTGGTTGAAAAGACGAGATTTAACACACCTTTATAATTAATTTTAAATAAATTAATATCAGTACATCTAATCATTCTAATACTATTGAAATAAAAAAAAAATATTTTCAAAAAATGCAAATAAATATTGATTGAACTGTTACTTCAGACTATTTTGTGGAATATTTTTATTCTGTTGATAAATTTTACTATTCAAAATGTATAATTCTCTTTTCAGATTAACATAACTAATTAAATTTCACATGTGCAGTAATTTTATTAATATTAAAAAAAAATTTTTTTTTATAAATCTCTTTTAGAACTTTAATAAGGTACCATATATTAATTGAATTAAAAAAGATCTTTAAAATCATTGCTATAAATTTGTTTTTTTAGTATATTTGACAATATCAGCTCTATATTTAATAATAGCAGTTCTCTACAACTTATTTATAATTATATAGTTTTTTTTTTTTGGTAATTGTTTACCAGCTAGAGTAATATACTCGTATGTATTTGATCTATTAGCAACAGTTCTAAATTTAATGAAACCTTGGTATTTAAATAATTGAGGTAATTTAATAATATTAACTCTAATTTTCTTATAAAATGCATTATCTTTTTTAGAAACTTCTTTCTGATTATTGCTCACTGCTCTCAAGGAGTTATTCTCTAGATGCTTATTAGTTAAGATTAATGTAGATTTTGTATACAATAGCTTAATTATGTGGTACTTTGTTTTATAAGTAATAAATCTATCCAGGAGATTGATAATAGCACAATTTTTAAATCTTTCAAATATCCGATTTTCTAACGACTAATCCTTTATAATCATAATTAATACAATTTTTGTATTGCTTCTAATGTAAAACCATAGTTAATTGCTAATTTAGTAATCCAATTATCAATATCTTAGCTAATGTGTTTCTTAACGTAAAAACTATTGTTCGAAATGTTAAGTCTGGCATTAGTTCCATGATTCATATCTCTGAATTTTTTTTTTATCCTCAACAATATCCAAATTAATTATAGTCACATATTGATATTCTTTATAGATTTTCTTTTTGTGAACAGTTCATATATATATGTGTGAATAATGAAAATTTAGGGGAATTAAAGTTTTGGGGTATTTTTATTAGATTTCTTCAATACCGTGATTGGTTTTCAATCATTTTTAGTTCTGATTCACGCATCGGATATAAAAGGGGACTTTCTCGTTTCTTTGGCAATCAAGATTAAGTACATGTAGGAATTTAATAATTTTACTTTCTAAAAGTTAATCCACCTGGCTTTTGTAAAAAAAAAAAATTGCATTTTATTCAAGCTCATTATTGCATTCCTTCCATGTAGATGTTTCAAGAGGCATGGCTTTTTGGATATGTATTGATCCAAACACCCTGCAGCTTTATGCCTCTCTCTTCTCTCATATTATCAATAAAGAATAAGTTTGAAATGCCTCTGCCATGACTACTAAATAACTTAAGCTCATTTGGATGTATCCTCAAGAAAACGAAGATATATATATATATATATATACAACAAGCCGAAATTAATTATCCCCAATTCAATTGATAGAAAATGTTGCTGCAACAACTAGTAAGTGCTAATCCAATGAAGATTTCTTGGCTGAATTCAGTGAAGAAAACCATTTACATCCAGAAGAAATCAAAGGAGAAAGCCAAAGTTTGCTAATGAATATATCCATAAGGATTTTCATTTTTGAAAAACTGCCCTTCTTACTGATGAGAGTAAATATAACCCTTTCAGATGTAATGGACGTGGTAAAATTTGGTGGCACAAAAGCAAAGAATTTAAATTCACAAATGTCTCATCAGTGAAGTATGTTAGAAGAGCAGCCATGGTGAGGGGTTCAAGGTCGGCTGCTGGTGTGGGGAAATAATCTAGGGTAGGCATTTGTTAATATTTTGGAAGCCAAATAATCTTTCAGCATGAAAACAATCCAGAACAAACAGAAAAGAAGAGTCAAAGTATGACTGCATTACAGAGTACCTGCACAACTATTACCCTTCCTTAGTCCCCAGATTTGAATCCCATTACAATTACGTAAGAAATCGCCATTTTTGAGGGTGTATGTTAACTTTATAATTCTTACAATTACGATAGAAAATGAAGGCCTGCTGATAAAGATGAAGATTCTTTAAATGCATTGTTGGATGCAAGGTTTGATATTAGCAAGATAACAAACAAAATCTTATTGGCTTCAGTGCATTGGAAATTGCAAACAGTCATTGATTCACCAGACCAAGTTACACAATATTAAACTAAATCATATAAATTATGCTAATTTTACTTTATGCGTACGTACACTTCTGTGGAATGTGATTTTCATTGAATGAATTACTTTTTAGTTACAAATTTGAAGTGTCTTTTTTTAACTAATATATGTGAATATATTTGTATTTCAATATAAAAAAAATATTTCAGTTGTTCAATTCTTACAATTACGTAAGAAATCACCATTTTTGAGGGTGTATGTTAACTTTTATGACCAACAGTAAATAATTATAAAATTTCTATTTCCTTTCATGAACTACAGTTGTATGTTGAATTTTCAGCATTTGGTTCTGTTTTCTTTAGATGTTATGTTGTTCAGTAACAAATATGAATGTATAACCAAAATGTTTCATTTTATTAGGAACATCAATTCATAGGCTTTTCATCATTTCAACTCTACAATTGTTAAGAATCCCAAATTTCTCTCTGTCATTCGAGAGGAGTCTAATAGCAAATGTCATTTATTTAAAGCTCGTGTGCCTTTACGTGCACTTGTTTCCCTGAAAACTATCAATTGTTGTTGAACTATTGCACTCTGGTAAAATCCATAGAACGGTTGCCTCTTTGGTGTAGATGCAATCCCGCCCACCAGAGCTGGCGATATATCTGTCAAAAGAGAATTTACCAACAAGTCCCATAACTTTGAATTATAATGAAATGACAATATCTGTATGGGTGAACTAACATTTCACTCTACACATGGACTTTCAAATCAGAATGCAGTTTAGAGTAACCACCCTTGGCGACAGGAATTATTTGGCGATATTTTGCCAAATGTGGCAACCCTGTTTTCTCTTCACTGAGGTGGCTTTAGGGCTTTTTCAAGTTTGCCATATGTATTCGGATTCCAGTTCACCAGCTATATATATATTTTTTTAGTTATATACCTCTCTCTGACTATGTTTTTTTCACTGTGGTGGCTTTAGACCGGGCAACCCTTTCGAATTTGCCACATGAATTGGGATTTCAATTCACCAGCTATTTTTTTTATATATATATACACCTCTCTCTGGATAATTTGTCTCTTGTGCCATTAAACCCCCACAGTCACACACTCACTCTGCTGTCCCTGGATGTCATTTTTTTAGCCAATCACGGTCAGTAGATTTTTGCACCTCCATTTCAAAATCAAAAATTTGCATTTTTTATATTTTACGTTTCACTTTTTTTAACCAATCAGAGGTTATGATTTTTGGCGCTTCCGTTGCTAAACTTAGACTTCTCAGAGTTTCTAGAACATTCTGAATTGTCCATTACTGTGTTTCTAAACCAGTTGAATTCTAAAGTTTCACTAATCATGTGCTTGTGTATTATTTGTGCTTCTGTTGTGCATGTTTAAAATTCTCCAGTGGATTTTTAGTATGCTTCTGTTATTGGGTATCTTCTGCTAATTGATTTATGTTTCTGTGTTTCCTAATTCTCTGCATTTTCTCCTGAGTACAAGTTCTTTCAAAGGCTGTTAATTCAAAAGAGGTGAGTGAATGTACTTTGGTTCGATGCAGGATGATACCTACAAGGAAATTTTGCAATCTGTGATTGCCTTGTATCCGGCTAAAAATAAAGATGGACCTGAAAATTATATAAGTAAAAAATTACCTCTTTTCCGCTTCACAGACTTTAGTTTCCGCCAAATTTGGATTTTTCAAATCTCGCCAAGTGGTTACCCTAAACTACATTTTCACCATTGGTTTTATTTTGAATTAAGTGTATTTCAAGAGTAATACAATGAGATAATGACAATCAACTGTCACATCCACCATCAAATATAATTCTGTATCATGTTAGGCAAAGACTATAAAACCCAGTTCACTATATCACCCTGTTGAATTCCGGAAAGGATCTTGGTTCGTAACGAGCATTCAACCTCTCTTAAAATCACATTGCAGCAGCTCTTTTCAACAAAAACAAAAGAAGTTCAAACACTTTATTAACTATCCCGAGGGAGACGTCTCGTTTAGTCGGTAAAGGCACAGCAAAAAAGCGACCGGTCAACTTTAATTCGGACTTAATAGACCAGTTTTCGATACACAACAGGCATCCCAAGATCAACAAAGCTCTATCTCTCCGCGGAGTCAGCAAATATCTAACGCCGATGTATATATTCTTTAGACAGACAAAGTAATAGCAAAAAGAATAATAACATGTTAATCGATATTTCACTGTTGTATGGGATATATGACTTATTAACCACGATGTAACCAACATGGTTACTGCACCAATTGAAACCAATTTGGATTAAAAGTAAACTATTCTGCATCATTTCATTGAAAAATCGTTAGTGTAATCAAGACTTGATTTTCAGCCAGTCGATCAAATTTTCTTTTATAAGTTATTTATTGACTTGATACAATTTAGCATACTGTCTCAAAAATGATGAATACTTATTCACTAGTGCGTTAAATAAGTATAAAAAAAACTCTAAGTAAAGTGAATGAAACGCAAACTTATAAGAGAGACGCTAAAAATTGATGAACAAAAAGCATATATTTTCTCTTACTTACTAACGCAAAAAGTAAACAACACACACTCAGGAGCGCATGGTTACATACTGTTGCCACTACCAGAAACTTCCAATATTAAAGTTATCTTCCAAGTGATGTAGGAAATAGGAACGAGTAGAGCGAACAAGTAATGCTATTGAGGAATGGCAGCACTTATTTCTACAAAGTGTAGAAATAAAGTTTTTCATGGGTTACCATACTAACTATCCGCTATTTCCTAAATAATTAAAATAAAATAATTATAAAAAAAAACAGCAAATCACCGAATCGTCTATCTTGATGAAATGCAAAAATTTTCAATTCATCTAGTCTACCAAAAAAAGAGAGAGACAGATTATTATGTTCTTTTATCGAGTAACAACTTGCCATCTGAACAATATATTTTTCAATTAAGAATTGGTTAAATTTTCAAAAAGTCTTAAATTATTATATTCATATGTTTGCATATAATATTCATCAGAAACATATGTTTAGAAAAAAAAAATTATATATATAATGAAATTGAATAAATATTAAATTGTAATTACGAGCATTTTTTTAAGCTGGGAAAATAGGAAAGTTACAAAAAAAAAAAAAAAAGGAATTATTTCATGGTACAATTTTGTTTGATTTTCAGTGAACTTTTTCAATTGAAATTAAGTATTCAATACTTAAGAAAATATTTTTTTCCCCTTAGGAATTGTTGTATATTATATATAATAATCATTAAAAAATAATAAAAGCAAAAATTGGGGGTTTGTTAATTTATATATATATATAGCAACTGTCCTTTAAATACTTCTATTGAATTAAATTAGACCTCAATTTAAGTTTCACAGAGCTATTTTTATTTCAGCGGAGAGAGAGACCATTTCCACATGGTGGGAATTACATAATTCCGCCGTTGCATGCAGATTATGACAGCATGAATCTAACAAAGAGAGTGAGAGAAGAGAGCGTTTTTCGCTGTGTTTTGCTTTTTATATGAGGGAAAATTCACTTTAAACGTCAGAGACCACATGGTCTAAATGAAGGGAATTTAAGTGTTTTTAGGTTTAGTTTTTATTAACGTCGCAAAGCAACACGAGGGCTATTGGCGACGGACCTCTTAATTTTGAACCACGGTCAAGAGACGAGGACGACACCTGAGCTGGCACCCCCTCTCCAAACATCCACACCACGCCAACGGGAGGACTTTGGGCCCCGAACAGATTTAACGTGCATCAGCCCCGGCTACACGGCGGGTCTTTGGCGGCCAAGGATCGAACCCGCGACTGAACGAAAACTGCCGGTCGCGAGTCCACGACCTTGTCCACTAGGCTACCGCGGCCCTCGGGAATTTAAGTGTAGATCTAAAGTCTGGTAGGGATCATCCCTACAGGTCTCGAGGCGTGAGATCTGCTTATTGTGCGATTTTTTTTAGAACACGTGATTGCATAAATTAAAAAGAAAAAAAAAGGAATCGTATCAGGAAATAAGAATGAACACTATCTTTTAAATGAGAGAGAATGGAAAAATTTAGGAAATTAAATTGTGATTGTGAGGAATTAAGTTAAATCATTACACACACACACACACATATATATTTGCACTATATGTATCACATTTTATATCTATGTTTAAATCCTGATTAAACTTTCAATTTAGTACAAGAATGTAAGAAAAACTGTAAGTTTTTATGTATCTGAATTTTAAGAAACCACTATGGTAAAAGTATGGACACAATGTGGCAAAAGTATACAGTATTGTGAGATAGTCTCTTCTAACTATCCTAACACATAATGATATTGATCTTCTTTTTCCTACTTTAAAAATTATTTATGATTGCATCTTTTTTTGACATTATTACGTAGTGAGAATTTTAAAATAAATCTGAAATATTTTAAATATGTTTACTAATGAGAGAGTCAGGAAGAAACTTAGCTAAATTTTTTCCAAATACATACCAGTGTATTTCTTGATACACATATTTGTGTGAAAAATAAATATTACATTTCCAGGCAAAGTATTGAGTGTGAATAATTCTAATCTTACAAAAATGAAATTTCATTACATTTCGCATCCAATTAGAAAAGTTCATTTCAATTACTATTAAAATTTTAAATTTATCGAGTCTAACAAAAATACAAGAAATTATTTCATTTTATTGAGTAACAACTTGCCATCTGAACTATACCCCCCCATATATATATATATATGGTAGGGTGATGAGATTGTACATCCCGAAACTACACACTGACTTGCTCTTACGCAAATGGCTGGTCGTCTAGGGGGGGGGTAATTCCATTACCGGATTCTATGGTGATTTCGTAGGAATTCAATGATGAGACTCAACTTGTTTTACTTCGTTTAATATTTGGAGAGATAAAGATATTTACTCATTGAACTATGTACAGGTTATCTCTATTAGGAATAAACAGTTCTTTCGAGACGGATAGATAGCAGCATAATTAATCTTATCCCATATCGGCAATGTGTTTTGGATCGCGCTCGGAGTATACTTCCGACGCGGGTAATGCGAAGGAGAAGAGAAGCGGAAAGTAGAGGAAAAAGAGAACGAGAACGAAAGGTCACTCAGTTTTGTTCTGGAATAGGTTGCGCTGCATGAGTTATCACATGACGTTAATTCATGGTGCCATCTATCGAGTATCGGAGGAACTGGTTTTACAATACATTGGAAAATAAAATTAATTCTTTGATAATTAGCTGGAAAATCCTATAATTATAATTTTAAGAAAAACCTTTATAACAAAAGTAGCAAACGCGTACGAATACAACCTCACTGCATGTAACATTTTAGTTGGATCAATAACAAGCCGTACGGTTAACTTGGCGATCAACAAAAAGAGTACAGAAGTAATTTACTAGCAACTGTTGTATCGTTGCCACTCAAAAAAGTGAGCATTAAGCGTCCTGATTCGTTCCTAAAACCTGTAAATCTCTTATCTTCCTCACACCTTGCAATGTAAAAATTAATTTGAACATTAGAAAAAATGGGTAAACCTACTCCACCAACTTAATAATGAAGATAACTCCCTTTTTAATAAGAACAAAAAAACTTTCTTTCTCTCTAATAAATATTACAATATCCCCCTACTAATATTGGTCTGGTATTTCTGATAAAGAAAAAGTTGATCTGCTTGCCCATACTCACCTCAAACCCACTGAAAAAATTAAAAAAAATCCAAATTATAATATATACCGTTATGACAGATCAACCCATCGGGGCGGAGGCACTGCAATATTAATTAAAAATAGGATTCGTCATCATATGGTCATTAAAAATACTTCCATCTTCGAAAAAACATCATCCATATCAATACCAAAGACAGCCAATACTTCACAATTTCTACCATTTACCATCCTCCCAGTAATCTAATCAATATCCTCTCTGACAACCCAACCGGAATTTTAGAAGGCGACTTTAATGTAAAACATCCAACTTGGAACAGAGGCAGGGAAAACAGATCAAGTAAAATTAGTCATGCAATGTGCAACACTAATAACTTCCGAATAGCTGCTTCTAACTTACCCACCAAATTTCTTTACAATAGCAATACTTACTCTATAATAGATTTTGCTATCATCAAAAACATTCCATTCTACAATATCGAAAGTGTTAATGAATTACCTAGCGACCATAACGCTATGCTAATTGGGCATCTCTTTCAAAAAATTTCTACCTATCCCCTTTCGCACTCTAACAAGTCTTAATTGGTTGCGCTATCAAGAAATTCGTACAAAGATAAGTTACAAAGTAAAGTAAGTACATCACAAAAGGTAACCCAATTATTAATAATATCTCTGATCTAGACCAATCAATAACATTCTTTACTACTATCCAAAATTGCATTTAACCTTGCAAGTAATAGCATATTCGTCCAAACCCCCATCTTAGACTCCTCCCTCAAATCAGAAACCTAATTAAAGAGATTATAAGACACCAATAAGAGATAATAAACAAGACAACAAGATATAATAAAATAGATACATAAAACAATGGCAAAGCACCAGATACTCTCCTTTGAAACCCATAATTAATAACCTCAAAAAGTATTTTAAAAATGAAATCAATACATTTAAAAACAAAAAATGGGAAAACTTACTCCGCCAGCTTAATAACGAAGATAACTCCCTCTTTAATATGAACAAAAAACTTTCTAATAAATATTACAACATCCCTCCCCCCACTAATAAGCAATAATGGTCTGATATTCTCTGATATAGAAAAGACTGATCTGCTTGCCCATAATCTGGAATCCTCGTTCCAGGAAAATCCAATTTCATATGCTGATGATCATATTATCTTGAAGCCCATTCCAATTTTAATTTCTCTCCCTCTGAAATAGCTACCATAATTAAAAAGTTAAACAAAATAAAGTTCCCGGAGTGGATGACATTCATAATCAAGCCTTTAAATTTTTCCCACCAACTCACTTACTCATTTTGGATTTGATGGTAATAGACCTCCACTAATTATTGGTTTTTTAACTGCAGCACAAGTACCTCCTGTTTCACTATTTTCTAACTTGAGCCCGGATTGTAGACCGGTGGTGACAAAATCAAGGCGTCATACTGACGAAGACAATATTTTTATGGCAATCGAAATACAGAAACTTCGTGAGGGTATCATTGAACCGAGCTATTCACCGTGGAGGACTCAAGTATTTGTTATTAGAGGAGACAATCACAAGTCCAGAATGGTAGTTGACTATTCTCAGACTCTTAAGAAGTATACTTAACCAAATGCCTATCCTCTGCCTAAAATTAAAGAGATAATTTTAAAAATTTCGGAAAACAAAATATTTAGCAAAATTAATCTACAAAGTGCTTACCACCACATCCCTATCTTGGGTAGTGAAAAACATTATACGGCTTTTGAAGCTTGTGGAAAACTATACCAGTTTTTGCGTGTTCCATTTGGTGTCACCAACGGAGTAGCTTGATTTCAAAGAATCATTGACACTATTATTGAGGATGAAAAACTTGATCTTATGTATCGTTTTATTGATGATGTCACTGATTGCGGCAAACATCAAAAGGAACATGATGACAACCGAAAGAAATTCATGACTGTGGCAAGGAAATTTAATTTGACTTTAAATGAAGAAAAGTGTATCTATTCCACAAATTCTGTCCGATTACTGGGTTATATAATCAGTGATGGTACAATTAAACCAGATCCAGAACGACTAAAGTCTTTAATGAATATGCCCATTCCTAACGACTCATCTGGGTTACAGCGTGCTTTAAGCATGATTGCCATTATTGTAGGTGGATCCTGAGTTTTTTGGAAAAGATACGTCCCCTTCCAGGAAAAAAGCAATCTCCTCTCTCTAGTGAAGCAGTCGCAGCCTTTAATTTGCTGAAAGATAGTGTGGCCAATGCAACCTTGTCAACAATTGAAGATGACATACTTTTTACAATCGAGACTGATTAATCAGATTTTGCGATTGGTACTACCATGAGCCAAGCCGGCCGTCCCGTGGCCTTCTCAAGAATATTAAATACAACTGAATGAAGACATACTTCTCCAGAAAAAGAGACATATGCCATTGTGGAAGTCCTTCGTCATTGAAGACATTTTTTAATGGGAAAGCATTTTGAAGTGTTCATTGATCAACAAGCAGTCTCATTTGTTTTCGATCTGCGACACAGCAGCAAAATTAAAAATGAAATATTAATCCGTTGGAGACTTGAGCTAGCCAGTTTCAAGTTCGACATCATTTATCGGCCAAGGAAACAAAATGTAATAGCCGACACATTATAACGTATAACAGGTGCTCTAACTTCTAGAGTCAACTTAAACTTCTAGAACAACAAAGTTCTTAGAGTCAACTCTAGAGTAAACCTAATAACTATGTCATCCTAAAGTAACACGAATGAATCACTGGGTTCGTTGCAAGAATCTTCCTTTTTCTTTAGATGATGTACGAAAAGTCACAAATTCTTGTCTGGTGTGCATTGAGTTGAAACCCAGATTAGTAAAAAATGTAGGAACACTTGTGAAAGCTACTTTCCCAATTGAAAGGCTGAATCTTGATTTTCAGGGACCTCTTCTCAGTGTCTCAAGGAATCTATATCTCCTGACACACACACACAGTTGTGGATGAGTTCTCCAGATTTCCATTTGCCATACTTCGTAGTGACATTTCTGCTACAACTGTGATATCTCATTTAAAGAACATTTTTTCGATTTTTAGTATGCCCTCATTCATCCACTCTGATCGAGGTTCTACCTTCATGTCTCAGGAATTGAAATTTTTTTTAACATCCCATGGAATAGCAACGAGTCGTACAACTCCCTATAATCCAGCTGGAAATAGACAGGTGGAATGTTACAATGGAATAATCTGGAAAAGTATACAACTTGCTTTGAGATCTAATAATATGCAGATTGAACAATGGGAAGGAGCTGTACAACCAGCACTTCATTCAATTCGTTCCTTGTTGTGTACCACTACAAATGCGACTCCCCACGAGCGAATGTGTTCTCACCCTCGGAGATTCCATAACGGCTGCTCTATACCCACTTGGCATACACAGACTGGTCCTGTTCTCCCGAAAAGCCAAGTGCGTACAAACAAGTATGAGCCACTTGTCCAAGAAATGGAACTACTTGAAGCCAACCTTTACCATACTTATATAAAGCTTGCTGATGGAAGGGGAACCATGGTTTCTATTAGACATTTAGCTCCAAGAGGAGAAACTATCAAACCCACTGACAACAAGGGGAGTACAGAAGAAAATATATCTAGTGGATAAAGATGTACAGCCTATAAACTCAGACTTGGAAATCACTTCAGAAGAGGTAACTGAGAAAAACGTGGACACTATATTATTGCGTTCAATCCGTCCAAGGCAATCTCCTGCTTATTTAAAAGACTATGTCAGGGACTAAAATGGTCATAATTGAAATTTTAAAGGGGGTGAATGTGATATTATTCTTTGTCATTTGGGAGCACTTTATTTTCTTTCTGATACTGGCAACACCTTAATATTATAGACTCTTCTTCTAATCAATGAATTCAGAATGTAACCTTAATTCATAGTTATTAAAAAGCTGAGTTCTTTTCATCTCACTCTTTCATTTTATTTATAGTACAGTTACATAAAATTATGAATGTATTAGTTAAAAAAACCACACATTAAAACAGCAAATTTAGGTGGTGAGAAATACCAACAAAATAACATAATACAATGCAATACACTGAAAACATAGAAATATAACTAATATACTATCATTAACAAAAAAAAAAATAATAATAATCAACTAAACTAAATATTACACTACAGTAAAACTATGAAAATTGAAAAAAAAAAATTTTTGTCCAGGCGATTTGGAATTCGAACTGTCCTTCCAGTTCTCGTATTATTCGAAAAGCTTTTAATAACCGGATTAGCAAGTCTCTTTTCAAGTTTTTTAGACAGTTTCTCAGAGGATTAATTCAAATCGGCATTCGGATTGATGATAGGAGAAATTTCTTCCCTGGAAGAAACTTCTAATGGGTAGAGATTTTGGACTGCTCTAAATAGTTCTCCATTCTGTGGACTCTAGCACGTCCACTTATACCATCTGCACCGGGATACAGTTTCAAAATTCTAATAAGCGGCCAAAACAATCTCTTTTTGTCATCACTTCCTACTAAAACAATGTCTCCTACTTTGAGATAAAAAAAAAAAAAACTTCAGATACCTTCTTTTTTGATATTTTTAATGCTCCAAGATATTCTTCACGAAATCTCTTTTGGGCAAATTTTGGATGCAACGTAGTCTGCTTTTTAAAAACTTTGTATCTATATCATGTTTAAAATTCGAAATTAAATCATTCTGAATTTCTTTTAAGAAATTTGAAGGTATAATAGCTGTAAAATCGGAATCAGCTGATACAACCGTTAGACGTTTATTATTATCGCTTCATAATTACAAATAATAGAGCATATTTCCTCATAGTTCAAACTTGCTCTTCCACGGATTTTTCTTAATACTTTTTTCATGATACTAATCAGACGTTTCCACCATGGGGCGCCTGAAGGTATGGACTTTACACTTATCACTTACATATTTTGACACATTTTTACTTTAAAAGCATTTACAAACAGTACAAGTCTGTAGAACAAACGAAACAGTTCTTCGTCAATTTAAAATCCAAAATTTTTTCTCTAAGAGAATTTAAGACGTGATATACGCTAATATGTCCTTTTTTCGAATCTTCCGTTATCAAAACTTTAACTATGGGGTGATCATTTGGTAAAATGGCTGGAGTTCTATAATCAGATGTGTTATCTCTTTCAAATATAGCGGATTTAGAGCGTACTATACCCTCATTTATAAAAGGGTTTAGAAATTCTAGCCTTTTTAATCCATTGAAAGCACTGCTTTATATTAATCGCATAATTACTTTTTCTGCATCATCATCGCATTAATTAGCAGTAAGCTCGTTTTTCTTTTCTCTCTTGTTTCTGCAGTTATACACAAATCGATAAATCCAGGCCATCGTTCTAATAATTTTTCTATAACTCGAAAAAAGACTATTTATAAGATCACATGAATTAACATTAACCATGGATGAAACTATTTTTTTTTTTCCTTTGCAATATCATCTTCGTCGCTTATGAAATCATTTTTTGGTCACTCTTTGGGAGATAAACATAGCCAATTGGGTCCCTCCCACCATTTTGATTCCACTAAATATCGAGCAGAACAGCTTCTGCTTGATAAATCGACTGGATTTAACGTCCCCGAAACTTGTCTCCAAGATTCTTTGTGGTTAACTGACTGATCTCTTGAACTCTATTATGGACAAATACATCCCATGTTTCATTCCGCTGTATCACAGTAGAGGAATCGGCCCCAAAATAAACTTCATGTTGTGAGAATTCTTTCAAAATATTTTATGCAAAGTCACCCTGAAATTGTGGCTCCAAGTAATTCTAGTCGCGTAATTGCTGTTTCTCGATTTCCACTAGGAGCTATTCTTGTTTCAGCCTGCAATAAGCGGACATGGCCAATTTTTTTTTACAACACGTACGAATGCTACAGCTGAATAAGCAGCTTTACTTGGTTCACCGAAGAAGTGTAAGGATATACGCTCTGACTGATTGCCAATGCTTATCCATCCTGGTATTTCCATTTTTCGTACACGATTCAAGTTATTTAACCACTTGTGCAATTCAGAATTAGTTTCTATGTCAACTTCTATGTCTCGAGATATTTTTTCTTTCCATAGAGGCTGGAGAAAAAGTTTGGGAAGCAACGTAACTGGGGAAGATATCGGTAACGGCTAAAATTACGAGGTACCTGTTTTAAAATTAAAAACATACCCTCTCTTCAGAATTACTATTAAAAAGTTAAAGTGCATCATTTAATAAAATTTTAGCTTAATTGTAATCAACTATAATAATTGTGATCAAGGCAACAAGCGCCTGGGCGTACGGCAGAGTGAGGAACTGCCGAAAGTAAAGTTACGAAAGCGCATTGCCATTGGACGCTGTAGCCAGTAAGCTAAGAAGCATATATAGCAATGGGCGGAGAGAGCGTTAGGGGGTGGGACTTCAGTTCCAAGGCGAAAACGACTTCGAGAAAGCTGTCGTCCGCGGGTTTTTGAGAGGTTGTAACTAGATAAAAATAAAGTTAAAATTAAAATGAAATAAATAGAAATGCCGTACCGAAACCAATTTAAAGAAAAATGCAATTTCAAAGTTTGAGGGAAAATTTAAACGCGAGGAGATTGAGTTTGAAAAAAGAGAGTGAGTGAGTGAATGTTAAGTTTATTGGCGCAAGAGCCAGATATGGCTATGCTGCGCCAAACAAGATTAAACTGTGGTCTAGACGTGAAGTTGAAAAAAAGGTAAAAATGGTTGACAAGAAGGAGGGTCGAAAATAGAGAAGGATCGCTAGTTGAAAAAAGAGAATTAACATGAATTGAGCTATGCGCCACTAGCGACGCCTGGTGGTTAAAATTGGTTCTAACTTAGGAAAATAAAGTATAAACAAACTTTTAAGAGCTTAAATCACTAAGATTTCGAAATTTTAAAAATTTTGAAAGTGATCGACAGTGTTACGCGAGGTCCATTTTGACCATGGGACATTGCCACTTATCGATGTGAAGTCCTGAATTTAAAAATTAAGCAGGATATCACTAATGAATTGCTTCAATGCGCTTTCAGTCTTTTTAAGACTGGGAAATGAATATAAGAGTGTCCGAGAGCGGCTCTTGGTCTTTTTTGCGATGATGCGATTGACGCATCATACGCGGGGAGTTGTTGAAGCAGTGCATTAGGTATTTGAGGGATCCTATTAAAGAAATTAAATGATTGTTTTTTAATGAACTCTAGAATTGACTGGGGAAGATATTCCCAAAGGATCATATACTTTATGAGCTGTTGCTAAAATGGTCATTTTAGTTACTTTTTCAGACAAGTAATCAAATATGGAAATAAAATTTAGGAGTGAGTGAATGTAAAGTTTATTGGCGCAAGAGCCAGATATGGATATGCTGCGCCAAACAAGATTAAACTGTGGTCTAGATGTGAAGTTGAAAAAAAAGGTAAAAGGTGGTTGACAAGAAGGAGGGTCGAAAATTGAGAAGGATTGCTAGGGTATCCCGGGAGTGCGTCACCCGTGTTTACCAAAGACAGTAAACCCCATGGGAAAGAAAAAGATCACTAGGGTGCCTCGGGATCATGATGCCCGTACTTACCTGATGAAGGCAAGTCCCTAAGGTCAACTGATATAATCCCCAGGGGCAGGGCACCCGGCTATACCCCCAGACGCTGGGTACTCATTTTAGTCGCCTTTTACGACATGCATGAGCTACAGTGAGACTATTCTGTCATCCCCGGTCACCACACGGGTCGTAAAATTTAGGAAAAGCATAGCACTGCTTCGGTCCCAACTCATTCCTGACACACCGGTTGGGTTAGGAGAACTATCTAACGCATCGGAATATTTCCAACCACGGAGGTCAAATTTTCACTCTGCTAGTGCATCTATAGAAACTTGCGCAAACAGTCGAAGTTCCTGATTATTGTCAACGCTAGTTAAAACAAATATCGACGTAAAAGCAGTTTTTAATTTGTTCAATAATTTTTATAGGATAATTATAATTATCTTTTTGTCTTTTATTTGAAATACATTCTAAATGATAATGAATCACAGATTCAAGCAAGAGAGTGAATGTAAAGGTTATTGGCAAAGGTTAAAGGCGCAAGAGCCAGATGTGGCTATGCAGCGCCAAACAAGATTTAAATGTGGTCTAGATGTGAAAAAAACTGAGAAAAAAGACGAAAATTGATTGACAAAGAGGGTCGAAAACAGAGAAGGATCGCTAGGGTAAACCGGGGGTACGTCACCTACAGATTCAAGCAAAAAAGAGGTGCACGAAACTCCAAAAACGACTCAACAATGTCGATCCACCAGTTTCTGCCACAAAAATCTTACATAACCTGTCTCTGGGATTAACGCTTATTCGTAAAAATGCTTTACATATATCAGACGTAACTCCAATTTGTTTGATACAAAATCTATTAAGAATTGATAGAATTAATTCAATGAGATTCATTTCCTTTTCAAGGCAATCATTTAGACTAGGTGCACCTGCCTGTTTCGCCGAAGCATCAAAAACAGGTCTAATTTTGGTGGTCGCATTTTCCTTTACAAACATGTCTATGAGATAAATAATAACAAATAAATCATAGTCCTTACCCGGAATTTCTTTTATAACTCTCTCTTATTTCCCCATTCTTTGAATATTTCGACATACACTTCATATAGGTTTACCCACTTTCAGTCGTTTTACAGTATTGTTTAATCTCCTAGCGGCTACATCAAAATTATTTTGCAATGGTGCATGATTTTCAAGCCAGGTATTTTTACTTGAAAGCGACCTTCATCGTATACACTAACAGTGTTTCAAAAATGACCCCTAGCAGCCTCGTGCATCTCTAATCGATTTTTCTTTTCAAAGGGTTCTAAAATCCCAAGCGAGTTTAGTTTAAAATTAACGTCGCACTAGAAGCAACACGAGGGCTATTGGCGATGGACCTCGTAATTTTGAACCTCGGTCAAGTGACGAGGACGATTCCTGAGCTGGCACTCCCTCTCCTAACTTCCACAGCACGCCAACGGTAGGACTTTAGGTTCCGACAGATTTAACGTGCATCAGCCCCGGATACACGACGGTATTTAGGGGCCAAGGATCGAACCCGCGACTGAACGTATTCGGCTGCCATGGCCATTAGGCTACCGCGGTCGAAATCCCAAGCGAATCGAGAGACCATACATCTAATATTAATATCTCTAACATTTATGTTACCAATAATGTTGATTTATTTGAAATTTCAGAAACTGTAGTTTACTGTCCAACCTAGTTTTGTCTCAATGGCAGCAAACCACGAGGTGGGAAACCTCCCGACATTCACTCACACGCCCCTATTAAAATTTCGATAGGTCGACAGCTTCGATAGTTGATACCGTTTTTCTTTCATTCATCTATGCATTCTTCAGAAACGATTGGATGTATAGTACCACAAATTAAATCCTGACCAAGGGCTTTGGAGTTGCATCAATAGCTTCCAACAGGTTTGGACATGAATACGGTGAAAATATCATTTTTCATTATACCGGTTAGAGTTCCACCAAATAATGAATGACAGAGTTTCTATTTATCAGATTTTTCAAAATTCACTTCTGCCGCAATGCTGTTTAAAATACACTATCGCAGGGAAGTCGAATCGAAAAAAGCTCGTACTTGACATTGAAAGCCATTAACCCTCGGAGTAACCGTCAAAATTTGAAGTAGAACATTTACTTTGATAAATTAATTGATTTGATAATCTCTATGGGATATTTGACAGTTGCATTACTTTTCAAAAGTGGAAATACTTCGACATTATAAATCAGTGTGAATATTTCTACATAAAAGTTCATGGTGTCTTCTGCCACAAACAATGCATGGCGCTTTTTCCCGACATTTAGCTATCCTACGGCTCCTGTTTAGACAAAGAAAACAAATCTGATTGTTCTGAACAATAATTTGTCTTTCTTCTACTAACATTTTTCGCGCTTTATAGCAGCCGCAAGATTTATGAGAATCGGAACAAAAAATACAACACCGCTTTTCTTTCGCTGTTGAAATTAAAGAGAATGCAGAATGGATTGGTGGCGATTTTCCACGACCTCTAGAATTAGTGTCTTTCAAATTGTAACTTTCAGCCGATTGACTTGTTCCAAAATATTTATTGGCAATAGACACTCGCACTTCTCTCTGAATTTCATACAGCAAAAATAAAAGTAATCTATCTAAATGCATTCGATAGGAATAATCTTTATCGTTTTGACTATTGTTTTCATCTGACCTTAATTCTCTGCACTTACAATTTAGAACTCGAAATCTTTGCCATGCGCGACGAGATGATGATTCTACTAGGAGATATAACATAGCTGCGAATTTGTTTCTCGCGAAGCCAAGAATTTCTAATGCACGAAGTTTCGATTCTAAACTATCATGCAACTGTCTCAAGGAAAACTTCTTGTTTGAGTTTTTCTCTAATACTTAAGAAAATAAGTCTCTCACATAGACTTCTATTAAGAGATCTTTTCCATAACGTGCTTGCAATTGCTCTAAAGCTTTATGATAGCTTTCACCACCCGGAAGGAAACTCTTGATTCATTACTTGGCGGACGATCTTTTCTCCATTGACTGCTACAAATACGCAAATTTGTAATGGTCATCTAAAGTTGTATCGGTATCAATCTTCTTAAATTGCCCCCAAAAATCCTAACTAGTTTTTAATATTTCCGTCAAACAGCGGCAAATTTTAATTTAGGATACAGAAGCATTGAATTTTTTGAAACATTACTTACGGAAAAAATGGAATTATAATCATTATTAACTAAAAGAGCTAAAAGCTTATGTTCCAGCATTCTCCATTTATCAAAAAACATTCAGACTCATCAAATTCCTTATTAATTACAACTGCACCTTCCTCAAAATTAAATAATAATTCCTCTCTAACTCTAAATTTTCTTTGCTCTCTCTTCTAATAATTTTAATTTTGAAAGCTTTTCATGCTCTGATAGAGTACTTTCAACTTCTCAAACTCATTCAATGATTTAGTAAATAACCTGCTACACTGAGTGCGTTTTGCTTTCAACGCATCCATTATACACAAAGGAAATAGAAATAATTTACTCGCGAGATACTTATGATTCGAGTCCTGTCGCCAGATGTCTCAAAAATGACGAATATTTATTCACTAGTGCGTTAAATGATTATAAAAAAAACTCTGAATAAAGTTCTGTGAAACACAAACTCTGAAGAAAGACGCTAAAAATTGATGAGCAAAAAGCAATGCATATTTTTCTTCTTCTTTAGAAACACAAAATAAAAACAAAACGATCGCAGGTCGTTTGATTACACACTGTTGCCACAAGCAGAAACTTTAAACATAAAATATTTATCAAATATTATCGCAGGATAAGATTTATCCCATGCAGGGGTAACATAATGTTCGCGAGCCGAATTTCCTCTTGAAGACTTCTCCAAGAATCGTTGAATCTGGCCCATTAACTATTTCCTTTTTTCTATGTGATGTTGTATGTCAAATTAGCTCCACCATCTATGAAAAAGAACTCATCGAACTACAAGAGAATTATGTTTGAGGAGAAAAATCAAGGATATTACACTAATTGATTTTTATGACAACTACTTCTGGCCTGACAAGTTTTCAAAGATGGGGGGGGGGAAAACTTTTCAATCGGGGGAAAAAAAAAGAAGCTGTTCGAAAGCATCTACAAATACGAGCAACTTTTTTCAAGGATGATGTTTGTGAAATACAAATGATGTGATAGTGAAGCAATCGAGAGTGAGTGAAGTTTATGGACGTATGAGTCAGATGTCGCCATGCTGTGCCAAAAAAGACATAACTGTGGTCTAGACGTATGGGAAAAAGATGAAAATTAGATGACAAGAAGGAAGGTCTAAAATAGAGAAGGATCGCTAGGGTATTCCGGGCTGCCCAAAGAATTCAAGTCCCTGATATAATCCCCAAGGTCCCCAGCTATATCCCCCAGACACTGAGTACTTATTTTAGTCGCCTCTTAGGACATTCATGAGCTACAGTGGACAACATGTCACCTTTTACGACATGCATGTCACACCAGGTCACCACATGGGTCTTGTGAAATCCAAGATACGAGCAACTTTTTTCAAGAATGATGTTTGTGAAATCCAAGATAAAGATGCAAATTATCAAAGCACACTTGGAAAACACATTGCTAGTTTCAGTGTCCACAACACACCAGAATACTGACAATTTTGTGTCAACCCCGAAGTCGCAATTGTCACATTAAAAAAAGTGAGACCTTTTTTTATATTTTATAAATTTTATGATACACAGTAGCAGATTCAGAGGATGGGCACGGACAATGTGTCATCATAATTTCATGCACAGGCAAAATAACTTACCTGAACAGGAAATTCCAACCAAATTAAAAGAATTAATTTTGTTCTATTACTTCAAAGTTGTTTGTTGTGTCCCAGCACATGACCGATCTATCAAGCTATAAGTCTTAAGTTCTCAATCTGAATTTTATTCTTTAGTTAATATTTAGTTTATTTTTAAATTAAGGACTAAGCAAGCATGAATAACAATTGAGCCAAACTACCAGTAAGTAGCATAAACTTTTTAGAGAACACAAACAAGTGTCCCCTCCCCTTTAAATTTTTTTTGGATACCCTACTGATGATAGGGTTATATGATGTATAAAAGATTAAACTAAGATATGTGTGTTCAATTTTTATGTATTTTCATATATAAAAATTGAAATTTTAAAATACTCTCTCCCAAGATTTGTAAATTTAAAACCTGTCATTAGCCCTGTCAAATTTGCTCATGGCTCACTTATAACAACAAATTCAAAGAAAGAACATGTTAAAATTTATAGAGAAAAATTTACAGGATTTATATAACTACTTTTCATATTTTCAAATCAAAACATAATTTTTTTTTTGTTAAAATAGGCAGTGTAATAGGTATAGTAAATACCCCTTTGCGGATGGAACAAATTAAACACTTTGGTAAAATTATAGATTTTCATTGCATTTTGGAGATTGATTACTTATACTATTATGAGTCCATTAACATACTAAGATACTTGTTCATAGTTATTTTCATAACAATATGAACATTCTTAATTTGTACTTCATGTCAGAAAAACCTCAGGGTCCAGTCCCATTTAACATGCAACAACCCTCATAATTCTGCAAAACTGGTTTTTAGTGCTATCTAGACTTGAACACCTGGTTCACTTCAGCATTATCTTGCGACCATTTAGCCGTAGTCCAACACAAACTGTTTAGAGAAAGTTCATTTTAAATTTTTTTTTTTTTTTTTTACCACCAAAGATTTGACAGTGAGTGAAAAGATCAAAGTCCTCATAACAGTTATAAGTAAACAATGAAAGAATTTGTCTATAAAACTGAGTGGGAAATTAAAAAAGTAGACAATTATTTCCATAAAAAGAAACTAAAGATATACTTTGTAACTTTAAGACCAAAAAATTAATGGTATTTAGAGTTTTTTTTTGCAAATGGTAGAATAATACTCAAAACTATTGAGCCTTGAGTACAATATTTTGACAAAATAAATGCAGTGAAAGAAAAATTTAAGGATGTTTATTACATTCCAATTACTTATTCATTTTTGTAACAATTTACAAATAAGATGAATCTAAAGTCATAAAATATACATATTGTCCATAAAAAAATTAAAAAGATTATAACAGCAATATATAGCAAAAATTTTAAAAACAATCACAGGTGTAAGAAATGTACAAAATACTTTTCCAGATATAACAGTCTTAAAATTTACAACATTTTATTCAACAATAATCGTAACAATAGCTATAAAAATAACTTATGTATACCATTTAAAACAATAAAGAATTCCATTTATTTATTATTCATTCCCATTTATTTTTATTTGACTTGCTTAAAATTTCCTTTTTCACTATAAAAAGGAATAGAACTTCAAAACTTACAAAAACATATTACAATGAAAGATTATGCATTATATTTCTACATAACTCTGAAAAAAATTTAAAGATTTAAAAAGTGTTAGTTATAGGATAAGAAAAGAAATTTCAGCAATAAGTTTCTTGACAATGAACAGAATATACTTCAATACAACTAATATTGTTTACCATTGCCACAATATTGGGAATATAAGCATATGCTGGGTTTGCCCAAACTGAGAAACATAATTTTCACATACGCTAAAAACCTGAATCTTGTCTTTTAATATAGAAATCCCTTAAGAAAATTAACAATTAGAAAAAATAAACTTTTTCAATTAATTTTTGAAAGTCAATACTAAACCAAGTAGCTATTAAAATAAGCTTAATAAAACTATACAAGTCTGATCAAAAATGGATCATCTAGAGAGTGAGAGAAAGTTACTGGTGCATAAGTCAGATGAGGCTAAGCTGCACCAAACAAGGTAAATGTGGTCTAGACATGTGAAAAAAATTGAAAAAAGACAAAAATGGGTTGACAAAAAGGAGGATTGAAAATAGAGAAGGATCACTAGGGTAACCCGAAGGTGTGTCAATGTGTTTACCAAAGAAAGTAAACCCCATGGAAAAAAGATCACTAGTGTGCCTCGGGGTCATGATGCCCATACATACCAGAAGAAGGCAAGTCCCCCCTGATATTATCCCTGGTGGCAGGGTGCCCGGTTATACCCCCAGACACTGGGTATTCATTTTAGTCGCCTCTTATGACATGCAAAAGCTACAGAGAAACTATTCTGTCATACTCAGTCACCACACAGGTCAAATGGATCATCTAAATAATTTTTAACTAATGACATTAGAAAATATTAAAAAAGTTGACATTTACTTTATATAATTTTTCAATATACAATTATTCTTAGAAATCTAATAATTTTGCTTTAAATATAAAACAAAATATGTTCTGCAGATTTATACTGTCTAAAACATCACAATTATTTATCAAAAAATATTATGATAGTTAAAATTTAGAAACATCTTAAAAATTGATTACAACATTTCTAAATGACATAATTTAAATAGTTGAATCATAGTTTTTTTTTTTTTTAAAAATTCTAATAATTTTTTATATTGCTTTTCTGCTTCGATTATCAAATCAATTACATAAAATAAACTCAATAGAGATTCAAAACAAGTCAAATACTTCTCAAACAACAATTTAAAAAAAATTGATAATGTATTAACATACAAAAAGACTCAATGAATAAAAAAATATTAAGATTAAAATCAAGGTAGTTTCACCATTTTAGTTAGAGTAGAATGCAAAGAAAAAGAAGCTCGGTTTTTGTCTGAAAGAGAATAAAATTCAAAATCTTTCACTAATTCATAATTCATTTTAGTCAAGCTGTTGAGCAAGTCTTCACAACCTTCATTATTCTTCAAAATACTAAGAAGTTTTTTCACAGTTGATTTCAGTTGATAAGCATCTATAACAAAGCAGTAAATTATTTAATTCCATTTCTAGATAACTTATAACTAGTTGATATTGCCTTATGTTATTTGCCTTCTTATATGTTATTTTAGATAATATTCTGAGAAGATTTTTAATCAAATAGTTGATACATATTTAATAAAATTCCAGTTAAAAAAAGATATTAGTCTTAAATATTTGGGAGACAAAAATTAATGTAATTTGAAAATATTTGAAGAATTTATTAAATATTAAAATAACCAAAATATATATAAGATATAACACATATGATAATAAAACAGCTTTCATATAATTTCAGACTATTATAACCGCAGAGCACACACATGCAGTGGGACAAAAAAATTTACATTGTTTACTGTGTAAGATTTCATTATCATCATAACATGATCTATATTAATAAAAGAAAGTGTGTCTGAACAACATAGAAGAAAGATAACATAATGAAGAAGCATGAAATTTGGTACAAAGAATTTACAAGTACTGATAGTATGCAACTTGGAGCCCTTTTGTCGAAGATTTTTTAATTTTATTATTGCTAAGATTTTTTAAAAATTTGATATAAAAATGGTAAATTTTTTGTCTTCAATGTCCAAGATTCTAATGCATATTACATCTCGTTGTGGTCTTCACTACTTCTGGCTATCTATTTTTACACAGTTTTTTGGAAACTTTCCTATTTATTCATTTGTTCGTGCTTTGTAGCAGAATTTAGTTTTTTAGATTGTTATTTTTATACATTTATTCGTTTTTTATTAAGAATTATGACTCTGCTTTGAATAACTATACTGTGCAAATTAATTGGGACAAGCTGTTTTTTTTTTTTTTTTTTTTTGGTAAATGTGTATGAAACCACTTCAAACCAATTTTATCTGCTTAGACTGAGAGTGAACCACTTCAAACTGGATTTATCTACTTAGAGTGGGTGTTGACTGATTGACCTAACTGGTTTAATATAGAAGTATTTACCTATTCTTCAGTTGTGAGCCTTTGAGTGAGGCAGTTGGTTGTTAGTGCTTGCTCTCTTTCTTTCACATGTTCAAAAATGGATATAACTCCAAGGAAGCGTGCTAATATTATAGCTCTTAAAGACCACACTTTTATGACAGTCAGAAAATAGATTCTACAGTTGGTATAGGCAAATCAAATGTTTCAAGAATCCTAACTTCATTCAAAGAATACAGTTCAGCCTCTCCAAAAAGAAAAAGAAGATGTGGGTGCAAGAGGAAAAAAACTGATAAAATTCTAATAAGAAATAGCAAAATTAATCTAAGGAAAACAAGCTCAGACCTGCAAAGGATTTATTGGCACCTAGGTTTGATATGAGTAGCTCAACTGTACGGCGTAGGCTTCTGGACACTAGCCATAAGGAAGGAGACCAGCAAAAAAACTATTTTTAACTCCTAACATGAAGATAAAACATGAGCGAAACAGTGCAATTCATGGACTGCTAACGACTGAAAGAAAGAATTTTTCAGTTATGAAACTCAATTATTTGTACAGGGATACATTTCAGATGTTGTGAGATGAAGTGATTGTGAACCTTTGAGACAGGACCATAACCAATAGACTGTAAAACTCACTGAAGCACTCGTTTTTGGGTATTTTTCATGGAAAAAAGATACTGGAAGCTTACTTTCTGTTCAAAGCATGGCAAATTTCATTAAATACATCGAAATATTATGGCATAAGATTTTTTCATTCATGAAAACCTTTATCAGAACATTTCAATATGACTTGGTTCCTTGTCACAATTCACAAATGGTAAAAACTTTTATGCTGGAAAATCAAATTAAAGTGCTTGATTGGCCAGGAAAATCACCAGATCCAAATTCCATTGAGAACTTAAGGAATATTGCGGAGGCATTTAGATAAGATTGATTACAACAAAAGAATGCATGATAAATGATTCAATTCAATTGTGGTTTCATGATGATGAACTCAACAACATCTGTACAATCAAGTGGAGTTAATGCCTAAACATCTGCAAGAAGTCATTTCTGCTAAGGGAGGACGTACATCATACTAGAAAATGTATTGTAAACGTATAGAATGAATAAAAGTATAGTTTTCTAAAATAAGCGATTTTTTTTAACTTTGTCCAAAATTATTTGCACAGGTATGTAATCTTTATTAATGATATCTAATTGAACTTTTCACAATAAAACAATACTTCTAATAAAACATTCCAAATTTTTATAAAAGTATCTGTGATATTGATAATTCTACTAATCAAAGCATTCCTACTTATATATTCCTAAAATCCCAAAATTAAACGCCTGTGATGTATTCACTTAACTTCCAATACTATATAGTTTGCATTTTTATTTCTTTTGCTACCATATCAAGTTTGTGGATAAAATGTTTGTTTTGAGCGAAGTTGAATATGGAATGAAAATTTGCCCTTTCTAAAAAGGGGGTGGAGAGTAAAATTATTAACCCTTCAATGGTTATGAACAAACCCAGCTTGTCAACCAAATAGCATGCCATAATGGACACTGACGAGTTCAGCTCGTCCAGTTTTTTCATCCAATTGGTTGCAGGTGAACCCTACTCAAGCAGCGAAACTTTTCCCCAATGGACGCTGATGAGCTGAGTTGGTTTGCATATATTATCCTGCATTATTTGTGTTACAAACTATATGAACTGGCAACATTTAGTGAATTTGATGAAATACAGATGGCATTACAGGTAATGTAAATTTTTTTTACATAATAGGGACAAATTTTGCCAATCCAGTTGTTTATCTAGTTATTTTTCTATGATATTTAGTGGGAGTTTATTACTGAAATATGGCACATTTATTGCAAAGACTGTAATGCTTCATTTTGTGCCGCACCAGGTTTTAAAAAGTATCACATACAAAAAGAAATTTTGGTAAATATAAAAATTAAATATTTTATGAAGCTTAAAATTGTGTATTAATTAGTATTATTGCATATTATTAAAATATCTAAATTATTTATATACATATTTTAATTTAATATTTTATAAATTAATATTTATGACATTTTACATTTACTGAAATATTTAAAAGTGCGAGTTACAATTGGTGTAAATATTACATTAATATATTGCAAATAATTCTTTAAAAACTATCTTTTAAAAGTGAGCGAGCTATCCGTATCACTGTCAGAAAAAGAATGCCACTTTCATTGGCTGTTTGATCGTAGCACTGTGTGTTATAGGAGAGTGGAAACTGCCGATTCGTCTAACCATCAAAGAGTTAAGAGGGAGATTTCATACATTTTTTTTACTACACAATCAGAGAGCAAATTTTTATTCCCCATCCCCTTCAATCTTATTTTAGATTTCTGCACTTATAAGCATAGTTCTGGCACATATTACATCACAGTCTATGTGTGTTTGTAATAATTTATTATTCTTCACAGACTGTTTTGGAGATCATTATACTCATTTGTTCCTCATTTAAAAAATTATAATAAAACACTTTTATAAAATTTTGGTTGAATTTTATTATAAAATATTCACTCATGCAAAGAACAGAAGCTTCAGGTAGTTTAAAATATAAATGTGAAAATTTACAAATGAGTTAAAAACATATAATTGACTATACAATTTTTACTATTTCTTTCTCTCTTAAATAAAAATCAATTAAAATATTATGAAATAATCCCTTTCAAACTTAAATGTGAAGGTAAAATAATTAAAAAAATTACAATCCCCTTAAGAAACTCAACTTTAAATTTCATAAAATACCACATTTGACGTTACTGAAACTCGCGTGACATGTAAATTTTAATTCAATATCGTGAAAAATCTTCTATTTTACAGTGATCATCAACAGGCTTATATAAACTCATGATTAAAAACAATAACTATATCCGTTTTTTTATTTCACTACAAGTATTAATAAAGTATCATAGTTAAAGATAAGAATAAAAGTAAAAAATTGTGGGTAATTACATTTTACAGATGTATTTATCTTTTAAAATTATCAGAATTATGATCTTTCTACAATGAGGAAAAATGACTGCAAATTTTTTTAAATGGCTGAAAATTTTTAACTTATCCATTGGTAGCAGAACAGCAATTGGTAAATACTTTTTTTTTTGTATTTTATGCATTATCTTGGTAAGTAAAATTATTTGATTTGTTCAGAATGAAAACACTGCTATTCCCTCTCATTCAATTTCTAAAATTTTATTTCATAAGAAAGATTATTTTATTCTTCATAAACCTAAATTAAATCACCTTAGTTTTCTGTTAAGTTTAAAATATGCAATTATCATGAATTTCTCAAAATAATTCTTATCATATCACGAGCAGAATGGAGTGAATTTTGATTGGTAATGCTTTTGGTTTACATGTCGCCGATATGACGTCATCCCACACATCTGGAAATGAAGAATCAGGAATTTGCATTCAATATTACTTTCTGTGCACCATAACAGATCAATTGAAAAGTCCCCGGCCTGACACATAGATGGCGCTACTCGAAATAAATCCATATAATTTTTAATTAGCCCTAACCCTCAAAAGATGTGGTATGCTTCGTTCAGTTGTGTGCTGTGGAATGCAGATTCTGATGAATAGTCCACAGATGTGCTGATTTGGATTTCTGTGATTTTCTATTTATTGATTGTTCTACTAATGTTGTGAAGCAGCCGCAATTACCAGCCAAGTTTGATTTTTGTCTTTCTCTTTAAAATGTAAAATAAATTTGTTTTTTAAATATGTGTGTTTTTACTCTACTTTTAGTTTTGGCTTTATCTTTCATCTAGACCAGCTTAGGCCGTCAATAATCTACTAAAAGCAAACACAATTTTTGTTTTAACTAATGACAATGTAGTATTTATTATAATTAACATTTTGAAGATATTATAAAATTTGTATTCTTATTGTTACCTTTACAGTTATAGTTATCTAGAATATCAGCATGCAGGTATAAAATTCCTCTGGTAAGTATCAGGACTGTCAGCAGAAACACAGGAAACAAAGAAAATTTTGAGTCTTCTTTTGAGAATAACTAAAATATAAGATTTAATTAAGTTAATATATTAATGAATTCATATTAAGGATAGATGATGCAAGTAAAAATTTAATAAATTCTTTAATTCACACAAAATCAGTCTCTTTCAGAGATAAATTTTATAAATTTGAAATAGGATTGTGAAAGTATGGATTAAAATAAATTCAAATTTTATGTGATTTACATCAATTCTTATAATAATACTAATTATGAATTATCAAAAGCATTTAAATAAAATAATGTTATTTTAAGTGATAGTTTTCTTATGCAAACTGAAGTTTGAAACTTATCTATAATTTGACATAGAAAAATTTGCCAAGAAAAGAAAGGGGTGGGACTAGAGATTCTAAGAAATACTTAAAATATGAATGTTCTGTAATTTGATTAATTAATAATAAGGTTACTTTCAAAATAACGATGAAACATATTGCTTCAAAGAAATTAAATAATGGTTAGATCTCATGTCATCTACTAAAAATCAAGGATTAAATATGATGTCTCTAAACTTGAATGTTGTGAGTTATACAAAATGCTCATGTTTATAACGGATATTTTCTACATATAATGATAATATAATACATAATTTTTATAAACAGAAGTAATAGAATAAATGATTTTAATAGAATAATGCAAAAAGGTGATGTTAGTTGGATATTGTAATAAGGCTAATCTCTCACTTCCTTTTAAGCACTTGGTATGTATGGTGGCCTAAACTACAACTATATTTTATACAGAACAAGTATTTATTCTAAAACACAAAACCATTTTTAAAATATTCTGCTCATTTTGAATTTTCTCATAAATTCAGTTTATGAAAATTTCTTAAAGCATGCATGCAAAACCTATCACAAAATCATTCACTTTTAATGACTTTCTAAATCTTGAAATATACAGAATAATTTTATTTTCTGATAAAATCTAAAGTTTTAAGGTAAAGTAATATTATAAAAACATTTCAACAATATATAACAGCACAGGATATCAGTTATACACAAAATATAAATATTTTGGTTTCCTCGAAAGAGGCGTTTATTCAACAAATTGTTCATCGAAATCTTGTTTGTAGAATTTTATTTGAATCTTCACAAATAATCCTCCTTTTCAGCAACAAAGCAAATGAAACAGTTTACATTAAAACACTGACTTAACTAAAATATATCAAAAGTGAAACATAGTAAAGATAATTAAAAAATCGTGAAATATATTTTAGCAAAGTTATTTGTGATCAGATTAAAAGAATCTTTAATTGTTTCAAAGATGAAAACAATTATCCTATTCACGTTCTTGCTACAAAAAGTATGTATTTTATGGATGTAGATAATTATTCCTAAACAAACTATTACAAAGATGATAAAAAGATAGGCTTGCAAGATATAATACCAGACAAATACAACTAAGAGTAACATTCCAGATTTATTAGAATAAATTGAGATAAGAGTTTACATTTATACATCATCATATTCATTGATGCATAGTGTTGGTTGAATGTTTCATAATGGCCAAATACTGTTTGCTATTGAATGCTTCAAGCAACATATCTATGTCTGACTCACAGCCTGTTCAACACAGCAAATATCAGCCTTATAATTTTCAATTACCAGTCAAATAAAAACTTGACACCTTAGGTAGCTTTTACACTTTCCTACACCCACATAGAGGACTTTGATTTCAACAGATTTAACATGCATCAATCCTTCTACACTATAGGGAAAAATGAGACGAACCAGTGACTTTTACTACAGTATGTTACTTTGTGAGATAATTGCAGTCTGATTCTAGTTCTCATGGATCACATTAGGCTAAACCATACTTTCAATGAACCTTATCAAAACAGACATTTTGAAGGCAATTTTGAAGGTTACTATTACAAAGAAACAATTATACATTTTAATAATGACATTACTACAGTTTTAGAAATCTACAACAAACATAAATTGTAGAATCGAAATAATGTTTAAAAATCTAAAAGTTAGCAAGTGGTCATACTCTATATTGATGACACACACTGTGAACAGGTCAATTGAAAAGTCCCAGCCTCTATAGTAAAACACATTTTTGAAAATTAGTTTTTATTCAACATAATTCCTTCAAGGGTGATACTAGTTATAGCGACCTCAACTTTCTGATACCATTTTTGTAGTACTTTCAAAATAGGCCTCAGTTTCAGCGATCACCGCTTCATTCGACGAAAATTTCTTCAGCAAGCATTCTTTTGAGATCAGGAACAGGAAATAGTCTGGCCAGATCTAGGAGAATACGGTGGATGAGGAAGCAATTCGAGCCCAATCATTATTTTGCCATCGTTTTCACTGACACGGTGCATTGTCTTGGTGAACAGCACTTTCTTTTCTTTCGTGCGGCCGTTTTCGGCGTTTGCCTTCAGGATCCAATAACGCCGCATCAATAGTCTGAGAGGTCCTCCAAGGTAGTCAGAATTATTCCATGCGCATCCCATTAAGACGCCATACCTTGCCACATTGTTGCGTTTCCCACGCTTTGGAGCGGGTTCATCGTGTAGGTCCACTCGGCTGACTTCGATTGAACTAGGTGAAATGATGACCATGTTTCATCCATTGTTCACATATCGACGCCAAAAACTCGAGTTTATTACGCTTGATCTCTCAAACACTGCTCCGAATCATCAACTCTGTCGTTGTTTTTGATCAAAGTGAGCTCGCTTACGGCACCCACTTTGCAGCGACTTTCTCCTCAAATATTCGTGAATGATATGATGTACACGTTCAGTTGTATCTTAGAGTGCCTGCTATTTCATTCAATTTCAATTGGTCATTCAAATCATTTTGTGGATTTTTAATGTTTGTGGTAACAACCTCTTTGGCACCGTCTTCGTTATCATTTCACCACGCTCTAAACTTAGCATACCAATCCTTGATGGTTGATTTTCCTGGAGCAGTGTCCGGAAACTAGGCTCAAGCCAAGTTTTGCTTCAACTGTATTTTTCTCTTCAAAAAAATTTTATCAACACGCGAATTCTTTTATCCATTTTCTTTCTCAATAACAAAGTTGTTCACTCAAATGCTATAATTCACCAACTAATGATCT
>BMAW01131133.1:396315-453227 GCA_019974015.1 Nephila pilipes
CGACAGCTGTCAAATTTATACACGCATCTTTTGAGGGTTAGGGCTAACAAAAAAAAAAAACATATGGATTTAATTCTAGTAGCGCCATCTATGTGTCAGGCCGGAGACTTTTCAATTGACCTGTTATCACTGTAATGAACATTTGATACTGCAGCATATATAATACCATTAATAGATCAGTGAATTTATTCACTGCATCCATTTTACTTCTTACTTCTCCTTACAGTATCTTCAATGTAAAAGAAAAAGGACTTGTCATTATCATCTGCATGTTTTCAGTTAAAAGTAATTTCTGAAAAATGATAATGATTCAAAATGAGAAAATTTTAAAAATACTTTTTTAAATGCATATACTATAGAGTGCATTTTTTTTTTATCAATTTCCCTTTATTACAGTTCTTTTAATGGAGAAGGTAGCAGATTATTTGTGAATTGATTGCATAAACTGAAATTATGAGTTTTCATTAAAAACTACAATACCTTGGTTAATTTTTAAGTCTAACAATTTTTTTTTTTTTTTCAAATTCTATTGAGATAAATATAAAGGTGCTCAATTTTCTCCCATGATAATTATGGATAAAATTGGACATTTTGTTTGACCCTGGTTAAGTTTTCAAAAATTTGAAGTAATTATTTTCAAGTATTTTATTCAGAGAAAAATTACAAGCAACATTTTGTTTTCCCTAAAAAAATTGTGATTATAACTCATTGTAAGGCACTTGAGGGTAATAGGCCAACACTAGTAATATAGTGACTCTGTGATGGTTTCAGAATTAATGTTAAAATCAACTAACAAATGACTTATTTTGAAAAGCAAGCAATTACAATACACCAAATCATGTTTCTTGAAAAACCTTATTTGAGGATGAAATTATTATAAACTGCAGGACTTCCCAAGGCAGTCATTATTTTAATCTGGTAAATTTATCTTTTTCAAAGTGGTAAAGGAATCATAAGGAAATGTAATGAATTGTTGATTTTGTTAATGCTCTTCAATAACATGCGATTAATTTTTTTCAAATCATTTATGGGTCATACTTGAAGCACAGTGTTAATTGAAACCTACAGCTGCAAATAATATAGTCATTGATGTCCGTATTACCTTCATCATAACATGTCTAAAATATACAGACAAGTGATTTTTTTTGGAATAATATTTTAATTTAAAAGTCAATGAATAAAATAAAAATAAACAATGTTAAAAACTACAATGACAATTTTTTTACAATAACACGTCAATCAATAACTCCCGAGACTAACCCAGAGATGGCGCTCGTAGTAAACCAGTATCTAGGTCTTTCTAAAACGTGTCAAAATTTTAAGTCGATCGGACCAGAAACAGCCGAGTTATCGAGGTTGGAGTAAAGTCGTTTTGTAGCATGTTTAAAAAATGGAAAAAACCGAGTTTCGTGTTCTGATAAAACATTGTTTTTTAATGGGTAAAAACACCGTGCAAGCGAAACAATGGATTGAAAAATGTTACCCGGACTCTTGTCCATCAAAAGCAACGATTTGTCGGTGGTTTGCCGAGTTTAAACGTGGTCGTACAGCACAAATGCCGCGAAACGCTCGGGTAGACCTGTGGAAGCCGTTACACCGGAAAATGTGAGTGAAGTGACAAAAATTATAATGAAAGATCGTAAAGTGAAGCTCCGTGAGATTGCTGAGATGACACAGATATCATATGGAAGTGTATTTACTATCCTTCATGAAAAAGGTTTTTTCCAAGTGGGTGCCGCGATTGCTTTCGATGGAACAAAAACAGCAACGAGTCGATGATTCAGAAAGCTGTTTATCGCTATTTACTCGCAACAAAAAAAGATTTCTTGCGAAAAAAGAAAAAAAAAATTTTTTTTGAAGGAAAAAAAAAAAAAGATTTGGAAAAGCGTTGGAACGATTGTATCACCCTAAAAGGTGATTAACAAAAGGTGCTATGTTGATGAATAAAAAAAAATTTTGCAAAAAAAAATGTTGTTTTTAATGTTAGTCTCGGGAGTTATTGATTGATGTGTTACTGATACAACATATAAAATTTTACACAAATGTAGGTGGTGAAATTAAAGTGAGTGAGTGTGAGTTGAGTTTTATGGCACAAAAGCCAAAGCTGGCTAGGCTGCACCAAATATTTGTTAAAATAAACAAAAACTATATTAGTTTAAAAATATGAAACAAATACAAGGTGATATATATAAAAAAAGGTTATAAGTTAATACTCCAAGTGTGGTGTAAAAGGCCAATGCTTTTTTAAAAAGCAAATAAGTTAAATTGGGGGTGAGGGGGCTCCTTCTCGTAGTGAAATTAAAATAAAAATACTTTTTCAAAAAAAAAAAAAAAAATATGGACAAATAGAATTTTATCAATTATAAATCCAATTTTCAAACTGTTGTTTCTAATTAATTTGAACATCCTATCAGGCATGCTTTGAACTAAGGTTTGCAGCAAATTAGTTTTTAAGAGAGAACCAACTATGGTCTATTTGATACCTGAAATTCGAGAGATTTGAAAACTGGTGTCTATGAGCATACACATCTGGTGCTAATGCATCCCAAAGATTTTCCATTGGGTAAAGATCCAGTCTGTCTAATCCATTTTTGGTAATTTGATTCTGTATAAACCAAGTTTTAGTTGATGGACAGCTGTAGATCCAAAAATCCCCTCCCAGAGATTTTCAAAGAGTAAGCAAATAAGTCTGAAGCACATTCTGATCATTGACAATCTTTCAGGAAATATATATCAGTTGTGCCATTAAAACCCATTAAAACAAAATGCATCCCATGCCATGATAGAACTAGTTTATTGTTGCTGACTAAAGAAAAAGCGAGGATCAGTGTGGCAGTCACAACAATAAAAAGACCAACAATCTGGGTCATCTGTATTGAAATTGTTTTCATAATTGAAGAGAACAGTTAATACAATCTTTCCAATGCCTGTGTTTCTCAGCCCAAAGTAGCTGAACTTTTCTATGATGTACTTTGAGCATTGGTGTTTGCCACATACCTATAATAAACATGAAATTTGCTTGATAGTAAACAACAACAAACAGTAGATCTGGATATTGGTTAGGCTTTTGGAAAAGGAAATTGGATGCACATATATTTTTTTACTAGAAGCAGCTCACAAGAGCTGCCTATCTTGTCACCAAGATGTCTCCTTTAATCTACCTGTGTGCTTACTTATTACAAATGTTCTGCTTAGCGACAAGATATTATGAATACCAAATCTGCTGCATTGCTTATGTTTAGAAATTTCCAAAATCTTCATTCCTTCATACTTTACATACCAAATTTCAGTTTTACCAGCTTGTGAGAACCCATTGTTGTAAGACATATCACAAACTTCAATCCGAGAAATTGATGTCTTTTACATTCTACACTAATTAATTACGTTATGGGAACATTGCTAAAAATATGCAAATGTTTTGATTCTGAATTTGTAACTCCAATTTGTATAGTTGTCCATATACTTTTGGAGCACCATATTTTTTAAAATTAATTTATGCTTATTCTTTATTAATAATTGTGAACAAAATTTTAGCTATTACTCTTTTGTACTCATGTCGTAAACATCATTTATTATTTTTATTGCTCTAGCACCTTTATATTGATTGTTACATGTGAAAAACATCTATATATTTATAAGATGAAATACAGTAGTTGAAATACCTGCATACAAACCTTTTTTTTTTTTTTTTGTTTAACATACTTGTTATATTTGATATACTGCTCTCTCATTAAAATTTTTTTTTATCTCGTGAAAATAACATCAAATACAGATTACAGAAAATTGGAATCAAGTTCAGTTTTTAAAAATAATAAAATATAATGTCTTTTCATTTCTCCTTCACCTTAAGTGAAGTAAAACTTTTCAGAAAAAGTTTTCTAGAGAAAAATAATAAGTGCTTTAAAATTATGAAAGGAGGTGTTATGTAAAATATTAAATTTGAAAGTGAAAATTTTAAATAACAACCAAAAATACTTTTAAAAACTTAAAGAGGAAAGATAATGCTAAAATTCACAATTTTTTTTTTTTTTCGATTTAATAAGAAGCATTACAAATTTAATTCATAACAAAAGTTGCTGTATTTCCCTCATATACTTTACAAAGATTAATCTGATAAGAAAAAAATGGGAATTAAACATATTGCAATGAAAACAAATTTCTAATATAATGTATTAGAAATATTGTTACAAGTAAAAAATTATTTAATACCTAAATAATAAGAACAGGGGGAAAGAATTACAAAGAAAACATTTCAATTGTAAATAAATACAGAAATCTTACACTTCTTCAAATAATTTTTCAGATCTCTTTTATTCAAGTTTTCTTTTTCTGCTCTTTGGTATTTTTTCTCTGCAACACATGACCATAATTCTGCAGCTAAAAAATTCAGCTTTAATTCAGAATTTCCTGCCTGGAAAAAGTTAGTCACAAATAAGGATTAATTTTTAAGATTTGTGATAGAATGCTTAAATTCAAAAATAGCATAATATACACATGTCACACATATATATAATTAAGCATGACTACTAAACATGTAAACTTTTTTTTAGAATCTAGTTGATTTCTGCAAATCATATTTAAGTGCATTTTTCTTTAAGATAAATTCAAAAATAAGAGGTTTCAGAACAGGTTTTACTTTCCCCAGTATCATGACCTTGTTCTAAATAGTACTTTGATTTTAAAAATATTTTTACTACCCATTAAAGTTTTACTTTTCCAGAATATATAAAATAAAAGCATAAGCTCAGAATTTATACGTAAAACTAAAATAAAAAATTTCATAATTACAACTGATAAAATAAATTAAAATTACAAGTGAAAAAATCTTAATAAGTAAAAGCTCATTATAGAAAATAAGGTAGAAAATGAGATATTAAATAATAAGAAACAGAAAAAGATGGATATTTTTTTTAGTAAAATTTAGAAATTCTTCATTAAGTATCATCAGATGTTACCATCTACAATTCCATTTTACTACTTTTAAGAGAAAAACATTTCAATTGACTACTTATTGGTTTACACAGTTAAAAAGTAACAGCAATGTTTTTAAAAACATATTGTTACAAACATGAATTGATGCTTCCCTGCAACGCTTTCTTATAAAGGAAAAGATCGATTCACAGAGATTTCACCAGTTTACAAAAGAGAGTTAAAACAATGACCCCTTCATCTTGGCGATGGATTTGAAGACTTTGGCAACAAATGGAAAGTACTCAAAGATGATGGAACTTAAGCAAAAAATCAAATGGGAAGAAAGTTATGAACTTTAACTGAATTTTCCCATGTGATGTCACACATGGCCAGGAAAGGTGTAAATATGCTAAGAGCTACAATTGGAGGATGAGCCTGAAGAAGGAATCAGTCTGTGTATGGAATCAGTTTTTGTCTGTGGAGTTTGCTTTGTAGACCTATCAGGGAACCGCGGGTGAGTGAATCTGCTGGAGGTCCAGCCTGAATCTAGGAGAACTGAATGAGTGTCTTTGGAGACTCTGTTGTAGAGATAGATTAGGGGATCGACTGAAGCTGTCAGCCCTTGGAGTGTGTCGAGTGAATTAGCAAAGAAACAGCATGTATCTGCTAGGAATTGTCGGATCCTGCCCTGGAAGTTCAGAATGTTATTGCTGTGGCTGTCCGCATTAAGGAGTTATAAGCTGCCGAGTTGAACATAGCTGAAATAATTGCGACTGTTCGTATAAGTGTGCTTTGTTCCTTTTTCTGTGTCAGAGTGTATTTGTGTACCATTATTGTCCAAACTATGCTACCTGTGTTTTGTCATCTAACAAATAAATCGTCATTTGTCATTATTTTCCGTTTTGGACTGGACTTGCACTCCCGGCACACGCCAGCAAAGGAAAGAATTTTCCATAACAATATGAATAAAACTAAAGGAAAATTTTGCAGCCATATGGCAGGTTATAAACAAAGCTGCATATATGGGAGATTTTATCTTTCTCTCATATACAAAACGATCTGAAATTTAAAGAAGGTTTCATGTTCTTTACAACCATTTTTTCAGCTTTGATTACATTTCCCTTTCTTTTTCTAAACCTTAAAGAATATATTAGATTTAAACAATTTTTGAGAAATAGAAAAACAATTTCATGAATTATGGGCAACATAATTTATTGCAATTCTATATAATCTTAGCAGATGAAATTGTTTTTCTTCATTTCTTTCATATATTCCAGTTTTGATGTAAAATAATTTAACTTAAAGCTTTAATAAGTAATTCATACATTAGTTTACATGTTTATTCTGAAAATCATATGTAATTTTTTTTTTTTTGGTCTTTTACGAGTCCCATTTAACACTTTTTGAAACAACAATTCAGGCTCTAGTAAGAAATAATTTTTGCATAATATTAAGCCAAATTAAAACCTGTTTAATATAAGTAACTAATTTAAATATTCTCTGGAAGGAATGAACACAAAATATGTCACAAATTTTTGAAAATCAAAATAATTAGATTTCATACGTTAAAAATAATCCTACCGTGTTCAAAATGGATAGGAATTTGATATTTTCAGAACATGGAATGTGATATAATTGATGATCTAAAGATGGATTTTGCATGCTCTGTAAACCTAAGCTTAAAAGGGAGTGAAATAATTAAAATGATTACTTATTAGTATTTTTTAGATAATACCAAAAATTTAATATAAAACTATAAATCATAAATATTGCTTTAAAACCTAAATAAATACTTTTCAGCAAATTTTTATATTATATATATATATAAAGAATTTATAAATAAATAAAAACTTATAAAAGTATTTAAATTATTAAAATTTTTAGTAAAAATTTACAATTTCTTAAAAAACATTACATGACCAGTTAAAAGTAACCAAAATAATATTTGTATACTAATAATTTAACAGATTAAACATAAGTTATTTTTTTAAAAATACTTTTTAACATCATTAAAAAAAATCAAAGAAATTTAAAAATTTCTTCAAATTTATACATAGGCAAAAACTACTAATTTTATGATTAGATACATTTAGATTTTTAAATATAATAGGCTAAGTTCTAAACACATCTAAGGTATAAAAAAAGTTTTAAAATAATTACTCATGCATTTTTCTTTTCTGATCAAAATGCTGTGTATCAACCGATTCAAATATGTCACTAGAAATGAAAAGAATATTTTATAAATATATAGTTCATATTTTGATTTAAAAAAATACTAAATTCGGACTTACAAATTCACAATACTTTCTTAGTACAAGATATGCCAAATAACATTAAAAAGTTTAGAATAATTAATAAGATTGTAATAATTTACATTACTTCAAAAAATTTAAGCTTCTTCTAGTACTCATTTGAAAGACATTACCATCTCTATATAAGAAATTAGATATTTCATGCATTGTTTGCCCATAATATCAATATCTCAATGTACAGCAATGAAACAAAATAAATTATATACAACAAAAATGGTAAAATGAATAAAACATTGAGCTGAACCAGAATGTATTTGTGCATATATATATATATATATGATGTGTGTAAAGATTCAGAATAATAACTACTTATTACACACACACACAGTTTATTTGCTGATGAAGGACAGAACATAAAAACACAAAACAAATTGATTAAACTCGATTCATCACAGCTTTAATGTCCAGCACAATCTATCGTAAAGTGCAATTTCCTGAACCGTCTTATTCAGCGTCCGGCTCCATCTACGTCACATCTCACTACTCCGAATCTCTCTTGAAGTGCTAGGTGGCACTCTGGAAGCATCATGGCTGCCTTCCAGGATGGTAGATCAGCAGATCTTAGATCCCACATATATATATAAACAGGATTATCAAAATTGAACTTGCACAACTTGGAGTGGTGTGCAAGGTGTAGTATGGATCAAAATGACATGGAACTTGAACCCAATCATGCACTCAAGCTTTAATGAAAATATTTCAAGAACTTATTGACAGGTGACACTTCAGATTTGACATTCCACAGATTTTCTGTACAAGTCCTGCAATTTTGGAAAACAATGTGTTCCACAACAGAACAAAACAAGTCTAGATTGATTCCATGAACATGCTGAAAAATGCAATATTTCAGATATGTCAAGGTTGCACGTTGTTTTAGATAGACTTTAAACTTTTAGAACTAAAAACTTTAGGAAACTTTAAGAATCCCCAGGTATGGGTGATCAACCAATCACAGGCCTATTATGAATCACCAATGAACAAGTGATCAGCCCCTGTTCTATAATAACACTAATCACCTGTGCATCATTGATTGTTTGCCATTACAATTATCCTCCACAAGGCTAGGGCTACTAATTTGCCTGATTTCATCCCATGTGACTTTTGGTAATGGCGGTCCTTAAGTTAAAAACTATAGTTTATGTAATTTAATTTTTTATTTAGTATTAACATGATTTTATTTTCATGCTATTAGATAGCAACCATATTTTTTCTGTGTCTCTAATGTGTAAAATCAGACAAAACACATTAGCTTTTGCACCAGTTATGCAGGTTATTTTTATTCTGCTATATGTACAAATAACACATATCAACATTTTAAAGGATCTACCGAGAACAATCAGTGAACTAGACAAATCTGAAAGACTGCATTTTTGGGCATGTTCATAGAATTTACTGCTATGGAACGCATTGTTTTACAATTAGAAAGGGGTGTCAAGGACAAAAACAGAGCATCTGTCAATGGTTTGTCACCTGGTTTTGAATATTTGTATTATTTTTTAATAAATTTCAAACACATGATATGAAATGTCTGTAGTCAAAACTTCATGCCCTTATGAACAATACAATGCCCTGCACAGCCCTCTGAATTGAGGTTTTACATTAACAATCCTGTATATATAATGCATTTAAGGTGGTTCTAATAAAAAAAAACAAAAAGTTACGCTGGAGTAAAAAATGTACATATAACAGATTTACCCCCCCCCTTTTTTAGTTTAAGAGATAAATGCAACATTTTTTTTTACTATTAAATTTTTAACTATTAAATAGTTATGAACTTTCTATGTTATTTTAGTTATGAATTTCTCAAATATTACTCATTGCCAAAAATAAATTGAGATAAAATATTTTCAGTCTGAAAATCTTTATACTATTAGGGACCTAAGCAAATGAATTAGAAAAATAGAATTGTATACTTTAAATATGGAAAGCAATTTTTAATTTCATATTAGAAATATTTCTGTATATACATCTCAAAAAAGTTTCGATCTGATTAGTTTATGTTGATACTGCAATAGAGAAATACTACAGATTTTTGGTGATGGAGCTCATAATTTGGAGTCACAGCCAAAAGATGATACTCAAACATAAAATTTGTTTTCATAATTATGAAATAACAAGAGAGTTTTGCAGCCCAATTGCATTTAATGAACAACAAGCATTATTTGTCATTGGTAAAATCATATCTATAATTCCAAAATCACAAGGTCCTAGGTTGTATCAATTAGATTAAAATATATTCCTAAACAACATTCTATACAAATATTACGTAATAATCTGACAATGTACTAAAATGATTTTATAAGACCATGAATATTCTTAAACACAAATAGAATTTTTTGAATAGCAATAGCAAGGGGTTTGGATAAGTCCTCACTTAAACAAATCTAGCATGATACAGTTATTAGGTATAAAATATTTTAAATTATTGATGAAATCAATACGGAGTTTAACAAAAAGAGCTGAATAGTTTTATTATTAAAGTAATAGAAAAATGTTGATTAGTAAAAATGTAATCAAACAAAACATAATATATGCATAAAATTTCAACACTTTTTTTGTCTTACTTATAAAGATGAAAATTATACATTTGTTTAATGTTTAAAGATAGATAAACACATTTTACTATAAAAGCTAATTTCAAGAAATGAATGGGTAGATTGATTTTTGAAAATAATACTGAATAACGATAGCATCAATTACTTACATTTTTTTATTAAAATTTATTTTTGTTCTCAATCTTGATGTTACACAAGGCATTTGCTTTTTCATGTTAGTTTCAGAGTCATCTGTCCGACTTTTAAAAAAAATGGCTATACGATAGTTCACGATTGTCAAAATTTGAAGCAAATCCTTTTCACTGCTGAAGTGTTCAAGAGAACGGCATAATTCATCAATATAATAGGATCCATGATTTTTTGTCTTTTCTCTTAAGTTTAAGGTTTTAAATGAATAAGTACCTGAAAATAAATAATTAAAAAAGAAACTAAATTAAAAATAAAGAAAAAAAAAAAGCAATAATGAAGATGAAAAGCATTTGATTTTAAATCTATGATATACAACTGACTCTCAATTATACATATAATAATCTTTAAAAATTATGGTTTACTTCCCCTCCCTGCATGAAATTTATCTTCTGTGGCAATTTCAGAGCAAATCAACAATCACTTTTTTTTTTGGGGGGGGGAAACATTAAAATACACAAAAGCAATAAAACATCCAAAAAATAAAAACTTGTCAAAAAACATTTAACATGACCTAACAATATCTAAAGTTATTGATTCCAAATTCATGGAAGTTTCATGAACTCAAAGTACGTATTTGTCATTCAGGCATTGAAAATAAGCATCCAGTGTAGACCAAGTGTTAGCCTTAAACTTTTGACAGTTTATATCTAGAATTTACCATTTGCACATAGACAAGAGCAAAAAACTTTTAATGTTTTGAAATTGGGTAGCATCACTAAATTCTTTGTCTGTTAAATTAATTGTGTATATTTTATGCATATATTTTGTCTCTGTTCGTTTGTGCAATACCTTCTAATAAAAAATTTCTTCAAATAAGATAATACATGTAGCCTACAGTTCAACTTCAATGTCTGTTAGAAAGTTTCTAAACAAAAGTGGCATCTATGACACGACTGTTATTGACCTTGAAATAAAAATAGACATAAACAGAAGTAAAATATCTTCAGCAAAGACATAACCAGCACTAGAATTTTTGCCTTTGACATTAATTTGACTTTTAGAAATTGAAGATTTTGGCATCGCTGGAAGCTAAGCCATACAAGTTATTTTGTTTGCATCGGCTAACTGAATAAAAGTTTTCAATCCATAATTAAGATTAAAGATGTTTATTTAATAATGTAACAACACAAATACACAATTAATCTATAAACACATAGTTTGAAAATTTCTAATAGAACTCAAAACTGCATGTTGACCTCATGGCAATGTCTTTCCATCTGCACTGGGAAAATCCTCAAGAACAAGAAAGTCACAATATTTGGATATCACATACAGGGAGGACATCTACTGAGGGTTTAGCTAAATAATACACCTATTGAGGGAATGGATAACTAGTGCTTGTTACAAAATTTAAGTGAAAATATATACATCAGCCATTTACAATAATGGTAATTTTTTTATAAACACAGTTAGAAATTGTCGAGGTTGAAAATGAAAACTTAACATTTTAGGAACACAGTTAAAAGAGAAATAGGAAAGGCTAGATATTGCACAGGGTAAAATAGTTAGAAGCTAAAAATAAAGATGATTTTTAAATTATTTTATCAGCTCAAAGAATATCTAGATAAATATTCCAAGTTGACAACAAAATTCAGAATTTGCTTACAGAAGAATAGCCAAAAGAATAATCTTTAACACATCTGCAGCTACTAAAAGAAAATTTAAATACCCTAATATAGAACTTGGAAAATTTAATGGGAATAGAGAATTGATTAGATTTTTGGGGACAATTTTAAAAGATTGATGAGGATGAAAGCATTGAAGATGTTTAGTTCCAGTACCTAATACAGGCAACAGAGTCTGGATCTCAAACAAGGGAACTTGTCAAAAGTTATCTACTATCTGAACCCAATTATAAAAATGAATCAACAGTTAAAATCAAGGTTTGCTCATGAAAAATTACTAGTTGAGATATATGTACGAGAACTTTTGGACTAGTGTTGGTTCAAGTCAGCAAAGACAGAAATATGACACTAGTCAATTTGTATGACAAACTAGATGCCCAACTAAGGGTTTTAGGGACACTGATCAGTGCCATATAAGAGGAAGGGAAGGGATTCAATCTCTCCCATAGACCAATAGACTGAGAAAAAAAAGATAGACATATGTTTAATTTGTAACATACGTCTACACTTTCATCAACATGTTTTTTGAAATATACCCCTTTCCCATAAAAAAAAGAAGTCTGTGTATGCTACTGGCACTGGAAGTATGAAGTAATTTGTTTGGAGTTATATTGCATTCTTGGTAGAATCTAGAAGAAATACTCAAAGCATGGGAATGCTCACGAGCCGTCAAAGAAAAAGTAGTCCACTCTCAAGATTTGGATAACAATTAATTTTCCGAAAATTAAGGTTGAAAATGGAGAGCATCTCCAGTTATCCTGGATAGGATTTGCTACAGCCAAAATTGATTTCTCTCCTGTATGTGGAATTGCAACTTGAATTTATGCAGGAGACTTAAAAAAGTGTTGTATATGGTATAATAAAGATTCACTCAGCTGGTCTGATTGTATTCCTTAGGAGAAAAGCAAAACCTGATGAAGAAGAAAATAGAATGTTTTATATATTTGAAGATAAGACATAATGCTCACCAATATATATGTCCAATAAAATATCTGATTTGCAGTTATAAACAGATGTGCAGAGATTCACTGAACTCGAAAAATACTACAAAGGAAGTCAATAATTAGACAAGTGAAAGAATTGAAGTCTTGGTATCAAATGTAAGAAATGAAATGACTCTTCTATATACTGTGTTGGTGAAGATCATGAACAATAAGGAGTCTGAAACCATTTGTGCACTTTTTGACAGTAGAACCCAAAGTTCATACTTACAGAAGGGCACACATACACAAACACTGTATAGAAAATGAATCCAATATTCTCTCATCAAGAGATGCTCAGCCTTAACCTTTTTGGAGGCTTTGCAACTAAATAGGCTATACATAGTGTATTTGATATTTAAATTTCTAGGATATGGATGGAAACTTTGAATGTAATATATCTATCTTGGATGAGGAAAAGACTCTCTTGTGACCATCTACTAAAAGTCACTTCCATTCAAGCAAAGTTGGATTGAATTCTACAAAACCCAATACCAAACAGAAATTATTGGCAAAGTTGATGCTTGTTCTCTAGACTTCACAGAGCTTTGCAGTTTGGAAACTATATAAATCAAAGACTGGTAGAGTTGAAATAATGAGAGAACATAGATGCTACACAACAGTAGCATTTTTCTGAAAGATTGTCTAGCAAAACACCCACGAAAGATTTGAAGTTTGTTTGCCATGGAAAGAGAGGCATGCAGATCTGGAAGGCAATCAAGGTAAAGTTTAAAGACTAAAATCTTCATAGAAAGACAAAAAGGTTTCAGAAGTTGAGTTGCATAAAGGAATATGATAAAAATTTTAATGATTGACTTGATTCAAATATAATTGAGAGTTCTAACCTCAAGTGATGCCTATCCATTCCAAGGGATCTACAACAAGATGCCAGATGACAGCCGATCACACAGTCTAGAAGGTGGTTCTTAAACTAGATTCTTGTCAAGAAAGGAAAATCAAGACTAATTATCAGGTTGTATTATTCTTTGTTATTCTCACTTATGACATCGAGATATTTTTATCAGAGCAAGTCTTTGGTTTTTCGGCTTGAATTCTGATGCAGTAGAGCAGCTTTGGCTCTTGCTCCGCTAAATGCAACAGACATTCATTTGAAACTAAATTTTTTTTCAAAATTGTAAATCGCTAAGTTGGTGATCCTTCCAGATGGAAAGTAGTAAATTTTAATTTTAAAAATTGGAACTTTCAAAATTTAAACATTTGTTAAAGTACAACAAATGTTTACGCATCGACATATTTTTTTAAAAGTAGCTGTCTTGTTATTTATTGCTCTTAAATTATGTATATAGTCATTTCATAATTGTATTTATATATTATACATCTGGTCACCTTGCAGTATAATTAGGGATTGCAACTACTATTAACACTTGGCTCTATGTTAAGTTCGCATTTTGTATTGTTCTGTTTCTTAACCAGATCGCGTCATTCATTAGTTGCTTATATATTATGTGATAGATGTGATGCATTTCTGTGAAATATACAATTTATTAATATAATTTGTAAAATGGAATGATGTACAGCACAATCCATTTCAGGGTACCAGGCCCTGAAATGGATTTCACCTCTAATGACGATTTCACCTTTAAAGAAGACCGCAGACCATTTTCTGCAGAGAACAGGGAAAAGAAGATTGGAAGATTGTTATAATAAAGTTTTGTTAATATATTAAAATCAAAATTCCTTGTAAGCACTCTTTAGATTTCACCTTAGATTAGCCATTTAGTATCGATTTAAAGTTAGTGAGTGACTTAAGATTTAGGAAGTTTCAGCAGTGTTCCAGGATAGCATTCAGTGATTTAGGCCTTTAAATTAGTTTAAATCATAATTTCCTGTTGGGTTATTGTACCCAACGATAAATCACGTTTCATTTCTGGGGAGGGGTTGTGACATTAGGCTATTCACGATTTTTTTCTTCACTAACCTTGGGGACTTTAATTGAGATTGATTGCTGGAACTAACAATTTCTTCCCAACCAATATGAAACGTGATTATGCTAATTGGAGGCAGGTGGAAATAAAGTGAAGTGAGATAGATATGGCAGTATATAAGCAAAGGAAAACTTCGAGGATAGAGGACGAGTAGGACTAGCACTGAGTGTATTGCTCGCAAGAGATTGATGATATCAAGGGTTGTTGCTGACGGTAACTGTCGCTGAAGATTTAATAAGACAAAGTAACCTTGACTGGAAAGGTTTTGGTAAGAGTGTATTAATATTTGAATAGGTAGATTAATTCAAAGGGAACAAAAACCCCTTAGACATTATATTACAGTAATTGATAAATAAATAGTTGTGTTGGACTTGACTGGTGCATCCTAGCATAAGTTATTCACTTTTAGAGTCAGTTGTATTTAACTGAGTTATGACACAAGAGTAGGGTAGAAAGAGTGCTTCACCACAGTTGTGACAAAGAATTCAAGTTAGATCAAGAAAATAAGGACAGTAATTGATGCTTCTGCTAAAGACAATAGATGAAGTAGTCTTAATTCTTGTCTAGAAAAAAGGACTTAATCTTGTTGAGATGATTCCACGACTTTAGATGCAGTTAAAAAATTTGAGTTAAAATATGGGGTTGGGACTACAGTAGAGTTACACTGAGATTTAGTTTTGTTGAACAGTGCTGTTTACTAGGAAGTGCACTTTGAATTGACAAAATCCCTATCTACATAGAGATTCCTCATGGCACTGAAAAGGTTCATAGCCAGAAGAGGGAGCACCTTACATTCTGATAAACGCACTAATTTTAAAGGAGCAAGCAGTGCTTTACAACAGAGGTATTCAAACTTTTAAACTTTGAGGAACCCTTTGAGCTTACTATTTTCTTGAAGAAACCCCTTGATTAAAGAGAGAGAAAAATAAAATATAAAAGCTTAATCCAACTCAAATTTATAAAATTATTATTGAATCTCTATTTTATCACAATACAAACGTCTCAATAAGATAATGAATGGATAAGTAGCTAATGGGTATTGGGGGACGGGGTTCCAAAATATATTCTATGTATAATAAACAAAAACAACGATATTTTAAATTATAACAAATTAATAAAAAGAAATTTTTTTTTAATGATTTGGCTGTGATTGTTTTTTTTATTGCAAAGTATTTTTACATCCGGAAAAATTGTTGAAATCTGAAACCTAATGTCCTCTTCTGCATCCAATCAGTTTTCAGGATTTTCGTATACATATGTTGAAACATATGACATTAGATGTTTCACGGCCTTTTTGGCAATTTCAGGGTATTCTTTTTTTAATGTCATTCCAAATATGTATAATATCAACTTGATTAAAATTTAGTTTCAGTTGAGTGTTGGTCGATTTATCAATTTGTTGTTCTCTTTCTATTATTGGAAGTTTAGAAGTGTCACAGTCTTGAGAAGGAGTATGGATCCAAGATAATTTTCTTTTTTGAACAAGGAAGTATTCAAGAAATGTTTTTTGCAGATCTGATTAATATCGGACCAAACTAATTTTTACATTTTTTTATAGGGATTATAGTTACCATCTACTAAAATATTGCTGCGTCTGCTGCTTTAAACACAGACACAAACTAAGCCTTCTGATATTTCTTTAATAACACACCATTGAATTATGTACAACGAGCTCCGAGCGAGCATCAAGTTACAGCGCAAGTCGGAAAGAGAGAGTCAGTTCTCAGAAGAGAAGGAGCGCGTGCACCAGGGGTTGCTGCCTTTGGCGATGAACGCCTCGAAGCGCCTGTTGAATCTGTTTGGCGGTCTCTACAATCGGTGAATGATCTGCCTGTTGGCGAACCGCCGCACACTCCCCTAGCAGTATCCTTAAGATACGAGACGTTCTGGAAAACGAACAATCCGTCCAGAACGCGTGGTTGTAATGTCTTGATTAGGTAGAGGCAAGTCTGTTTCGGGAAAGTCATTATTATTTGTGACGAAAGCTGGTTTTAGTCTGTCCAACGACAGGGTGGATTTACGACCAGAAATGTCCCCGTCGTAGACTTTGTCCGTTCGCCGCAACACTTCGAAGGATCCAACGTAAGGTGCTTGGAGGGGTTTCTTTACGCCATCATGTCTGACAAAAACATGTGTTGACGTTTTCAGATCCGGATGGATGAAAGCTGTTTTAGTTCCATAATTCGAAGAAGGTCGTGGTCGGATATGAGAGAAATGTTCTTTTAAGTCCTCCACCAGCTGCTTAGGATGAATGTGGGAAGGCGTAGGGTTAAACAATTCCCCTGGAAGTCGGAGGGTGGTACCGTACACCAGTTCAGCCGTTGTTGCCTGAATGGTGTCTCGAAAAGCAGTACAAAAACCAAGCACAATGGTTGGTAAGGTGGACGCCCATTGCGTCGTGTTGTAAGCTTTTAAAGGGCGGTGGAACTCCTCTATTAAACCATTTGATTGAGGATGGTAGGCCGTTGTTCTAATTTTCTTTATTCCTAGTAGATATGCTAGCGTTTTAAAAAGAGATCCATCAGATTGGCGGCCTTGATCGGTCGATATGCGAAAATGACAACCAAAACGTGTTATCCAATGGTTGTAAACAGTTCTTGCAACTGTTTCCGCAGTTATATCGGGTATCGGGATGGCTTCCGGCCACCGTGTATAACGGTCTATCATCATAAGACAATAATAATTTCCAGCTGATGGTGGGAAAGGTCCGATTATATCAAGGTGCACATGGTCAAATCTCCATGTTTGGTCAGGAAAAGAGCCTAATGGGGTTTTGGTATGCCTTCTCACTTTTGCCTTTTGACACAGTATACAATATTTAGACCAAGTAGAGCAATCTTTGCCTATTAATGGCCACACGAATCGCGAGCGAATTAATTTTGTAATACCTCGAATACCGGGGTGAGACATTGTGCAATTGACTGAAAATCCGCTGGCGGTATTCCTTTGGGATATAAGGTCTAGCAGTTTCGGTAGATAAGTCGCAAAATAAAGGGATGTCAGAATTTGGCATAACTATTTTCTTTAACTGTAATCCTTGAGGGTTACTAATTAAATTTTGAAGCTCTAAATCCGATTCTTGCGATTTTGCAATCTCATCATAGTTTATAGGGTTTGGCATTTCGATAGAAGCTGTCCTGGAAAGGCTATCCGCTGTTATGTTTTCGTTTCCTGGGAGATAGCAAATATTTGTGGTAAATTCGGATATGAAATTCAGCTGTCTGGCTTGTCGTGGTGAGCATTTATCTAAACGTTGTTTAAAGGCGTCAGTCAATGGTTTATGATCGGTAAATAATTTGAAATCCCTAGCTTCAAGCATGTGAATAAAATGTTTTATGGAAGCATATGAAGCTAGCAGCTCACGATCATAAGCACTATAATTTTTTTCCGTTTGGGATAATTTCCTAAAAAAAATGCAAGAGGTTAGGGTTCGTTATCGATTATTTGGAACAATGTACCTCCAATCGCAAAGTCGGATGCATCTACGTGCAGTATCAACTCTGCATCTGGTTTTGGATGTGCCAAAAGCGTTGCATCTACAATTAATTTTTTGCAAATACAAAAATCCTGTTCGGCTTGGGTAGTCCATTCGATTACCCTGTTATCGTTTTTTCCAGTGCCCTTTAAAAATTCACTTAGAACAATCTGATGTTGGGCTACGTTGAGTAAAAATCGGCGGAAAAAATTCAAAATTCAAAGAAACCGTTGAAGTTCTTTTACTGTTTTAGGCTTTGGGTAATTTAATATTGGTTCAACTTTATCAAGCAATGGTTTTGTTCCTTGCTGCGTTACGAGATGTCCTAAAAAGAAAATTTCTGACACTCCGAAAACGCATTTAGAAGTGTTAATCGTTAACCCGTAATGTTGGAGCTTTTGGAATACCGCACGAACGTGAGTCTTTTGCTCCGCCTCGCTTTTACTGAAAATCAGAATATCATCCAAATAGACAAAACAGAATCAGAGTTCACCTAAAATTTTATTCATGAACCTCTGAAACGTTTGGGCTGCCCCACAGAGGCTAAAATTTAGATACGGAAACTCGTATAAGCCAAATAGCGTACAACGGCTGTCTTTTGAATATGATCCGGGTGAACGGGTATATGGAAGTATACGCGTACAATATCGATCTTTGAAAAAATTTTACAACCGTAAAGTGCACTAGAAAAATCTTGTATATGGGGTATCGGGTACCTATCAGGGGTTGTACATGCGTTTAATTTACGATAATCTCCCACTGGTCGAATGCTACCGGAGGTTTTTGGGACTACATGAAGAGGAGAGGACCAGGGTGACATGGAAGGCCTGCAAATACCCTGCTCCATCATAAATTGAAATTTCTGTTTTACAATATCTACAATTTTGGGTTTAAACACCTAGGCCTGCTGGGGACAGGTGGTCCAGTTGTTTCGATGTAATGCATCGTATTATGTTGCACTTTTTTTTAATTTTAGAAGCAAGTGCTGTTAAATCAGGGAATTCCGCTAAAATTCTGTGATATACTATATTTCCTGAGCTTAACTTTATCGATGCAGTATTAAAACCTGTGGGAATTTTGAAATAGCGAGACAGGTCGGTAATTGTATCGATAAGTCGTTGTCGTTTTAAATCAATTATTAGATCAAAATGCTTTTAAAAAATCTGCGCCTATTAATTGGGAAAGGAACGGACGCTAGAATAAATTGCCATTTAAAACTTCTTCGCAAGCCAAGATCGACATCTAATAGTTTAGATATATATATATATATGCGTGTGTGTGTGTGTGTAGGATTTTCCAGCTAATTATAAACAATTAATTTTATTTTCCAATAAATTTACTGCAAAACCAGTTCCTCCTATATTCTGTAGATGGCACCACGAATCAGAGTCATGTGATAAGCTCATGCAGCGCCACCTATTCCAGAACAAAATCTGAGTGACACTCATTATCGCTTCTCTTCTCCTTCGCATTACCCGAGTCGGAAGTAAACTTCAAACACCCGAGCGCGTTCCAGCGCCCATCGCCGATATGGGATAAGACTGCCATCTATCCGTCTCGGAAGAACTGTTTACTCCTAATAGAGACAACCTGTACATAATTGAAAGAGTAAATATCTTCATCTCTCCAAATATTAAACGAAGTAAAACAAGTTGAGTCTCATCATTGAATTTCAACAACATAATAAAGTCCGGTAATGGAATTACCCCCCTAGACAACCAGCCCTTTGCGTAAGAGCAAACCATTGTAGATTCGGGATGAACAATCTCATCACTACATTTTCTACAAAATTTATGGGCGTTCGGGCCGGGATTTCTTCAAAATTTATGGGTTATCGTCCCGAGATGTCTTCAAAATTCATTAGCATTCAACTCCAGATGCCAAAATACGTACAAAATTTATGAGCGTTCGACTCGACATGCCTACAAAATTAATGGGAGATGACTACAAGAAGAAAAGAAAATTAGCTGCTCGCCCTGAGATCAACAAAATTTCCCAGATGCTAATGCCGACGTATGCCTCTGCAACATGAATCATCAGTGTAAAGTGAAGACAGATCCGCCTCTACAGCAAGAATAGCCAGTGTCCAGCAACGACAGATCCACCTATACATCAAGAATAGCCAGTGTACAGCGATAACGGATCCACTACAAAGAAAATGCGTGCCTCATCTATTTCCACAATTAGTTTTCTACGACGACGAGTGTGTCCCACCTACAAGTAGAACCTCAGTTTCTCTATCATCAAATGCTTCTTCGCATCAAATATTTAGTCGTGGTAGTGATAATCTAAATGATGTTTTGTCTATGCTCTTTATACAAGACGTCGATCCCTGAAAAAGCGTTAAAAAAATCCAGTGTGTATAAGTGTGTGAACATTTCATCGCAAGATTCCAGGTGCTGTAAAACATATTTATTTTTCGGACAATCATCTAATTCTAATGAAGTGCCATCATGTAATGTTTTTTAATTATAAAAAGAAATATCTGAAGAAAAAGTAAATTAAACGTATTATTTTCTAAGTGCATTTTTAAAAATATATATTTTCAAATTGTCATACTTGAATTCAAAATAAAGGAGTGTCTTTTTTTACTATTGTGTATGTGAATTGATGTGCGATGATATATCAAATCAGTCAGCGTTCTCACGCCAGAAATGAATAAATGCATAAGTAATTAGATTTCGTATCACAGTTAACGTAAACATTAATCCTTCCCAGGAAATTGTGTATAACATTTTCCCCTTTCCCATGAGATAATTTCAATGTCCCAAAAACAATGTCTGCTGTTTCATTTAACTCTCTCAATGAATGATACCTTATTACTTCTAAAAAATATAGGTTTGGCAGATTCTTGAATTCTAAATTAAGCAAATTGAAAGTGGATTCTCAAAGTAGATGACTTTGTTTTTTTTTATTCTATGATTATTTCACTGTATGTCTGAATATTTTTTTTGGTTCTAATTGAATTACTTTATATTCTTTCACAATGTTTGTTTTAGTTTTGTCGAAAATTTTAACAAAGGGATTTCAGATTGATATGATAAATAATTCTTTTTTTTAAAAAAGGTGAACTGTAACAAATTTTATTGCAATAATATTTATATCATTTTCACAATTTATTTCAAATATCCTTGCATTTAATCACTGTGTTCGTTATATATTTTTGATACATATATATTTATTTCAGCAAATTAATTAAGCGAAATTCACCATCATAAGCGTGTTTCATTTTAAAATTACTTTTTGTTGTTATTATGTAAAAACAATTAGAGTATAAATTTTCAAATTAATTGATTCTATTTAACTATTCTTATATTAATTTTAAAATGTCGTACCTCGCTAAAGGAAGTCGGGAAAATATATTTATCCTCGCGGAAGAATTAGATCTAAACTGTGTTAGAACTGTGATTCTTCAATGACAGTTAGGAAACTAAGGGACTTAATCACTAAAGATACAGAATATGATGAGGAATTCACTAAATATTTGTTTACGAGTATAATAGAACAGCGAAAAAAGAAAGAAGAAATTGAAGAAAAGTTGCGCCTTGAAACACTTGCCGAAGCACAACGAAAACAAGAAATTGAAGAAAAGTTGCGCCTAGAAACCCTTGCTATAGAAGAGAAACGACGTCAAGATCAACATGAAATTGAGCTGGAGCGATTAAAATTAGAAAATCAACTCAAATTATACTCAATGGTTGACAAAACCGACCATTCGAAATTACTAGGCAAGGAAATATTCAAATTTCTCCATAAATATGAAGTTAAAGAAGATATTAGCTTATATTTAGTCTTATTCGAACATCAAATGCAACGATTAACAATTTCATAAGAACATTGGGTTTCATATCTTTTAGGACTCGTATCTTCCGAAATTTCTCACATAATTGCACGTGAACCAGAGGAGATAGCAAACAACTACGACCACGTAAAATAACTTCTACTTAAAAGACTTAAATTAACGCCGGAAAAGTTTCGCCAGTTATTTCCCACGCATCAAAAAGTTTACAGTCACACTTTGACAAATTTTTATCACGAACTTGCAACATATTTCGATGGATGGACATCAGGGTTAAAAATCGAATCTTTTGAAGAATTAAGGAAACTGATCATCTCAGATCAAATGAAACGTAGAGCTCCTGCCGACTTTAAGCAACATTTTCTAGACGAATGGTCAACGATAAATTCGCCAGCCGAATTAGCAGAAAAGTTCGAAGAGTATGAAGACGTCAGGAGAACATTAAATCAAAAGCAAATTAATACGCATTTTAGAGGTAAACAAGATTTCAGAGCTCCAGAAAAATTTCGTCAGTTTGAATCGCCACGAAAATTCGAGCAGGATGGATCAAGTAGGAAAATTGCAGCGACCACTAGTTACAATCGACATCACGACGCTCAATCCGCCAGTCACGGAAGTTATGAAGGAAATCACATAAACTCAAATCGAATTTACGGGAGAGAAAGTTATTCGAATTCAAATGTTTCTAATCACGCTGAAACGAATTACTCCAGGTTTAGAAGATTCAACGATTCAGCGAAAGAGCCAAATACAAGCCAGCCGAAGAGAACAACGAATTTTACGAGAGAAACAAACAAGCCTACGGCAATATGTGCCATTATCAGTCAAGAAAGTCTACGCACCAAGGAAATAATGTTTGGAAACAAGAAAATTACTGCACTTATTGACACCGGAAGTACCGTTAGTCTACCACGAGAAAATACCAGCAGAAGAATCATCGATGCAAGGAAACTAGCGAAGAACAAAATTCTCTTAACAGGTATAGGTGATGCTCAAGTCACTACGATAGGATCTTTCGAACAAGAATTTCAGATGGATGAAGAAAACTATTCACTAACTAGGCATGTAGTATCTACAACAAAACTAAAGTACGAAGCAGTCATAGGTTTAGATATTTTAGAACGAGCATCAGTCAACTTCACAGAGAATGGTGTAGAATTTGTTAAATATGAAAATCAAGCATTCTTAATGCAGATACAAGCGGAAAACGTCGAAAAAGTTGAACCGAATCACATAAGAGATCCTGAGATCAAAAAAGAATTTACTGAAATGATAGAAAGCTACAAGTCTGAAAAGACGGCAAGCACCGATGTTACCATGCTAATTATTATGAACCAGTTTATCAATCGCCACGCCGATTAGCATTTACGAAAAGAGAAGTAAATAAACAGATAGAAGAATGGCTCAAAGAAGGCATCATACGCCCAAGCTAATCAGAATACGCCAGTCTAGTCTTTCACATTTACAAATATAGAAGAACAGAGATACAAAGAAAAGATGCTACGAAGAATACGGAATAAATATAATCCGAAAATTGGAAGATTTACAAGAAAAGAAAAAAAAAATCTGCAGTTGTGGTAAAGCTGAAGAATACGAAAACAGATATGATAAAACATTTTTCTATCAACACCATTTAAATATCAAGAGTAGATAGATATTATTTGGTGAAGTTCGTTTGATTTAATTTCATGCTATATTATTTTCTTTTTATGCACTAAATATTGTCTTGTGTTATTTACATTTTCTATATATGCTTATTTACATTTTATGCTGCTTTATATCAGAATTTTTATCATTCCTATATGATGAAGTGATAAGAAAAAATTGACAACATATTTTGCTCCATGTAGAATATTGAAAGATTTTGAAATTCATTTTTTTACTATTATTGTGTTATTAGTTATTTTGAAAAGTATAATTAGTGAAGTTTTGAAAATTCCAGTATAGCTGGAGGCCAGCTCTATTTGGAGGGGTCGAACTCTGTAGGATTTTCCAGCTAATTATTAAGCAATTAATTTTATTTTCCAATTTACTGTAAAACCAGTTCCTCCGATATTCAATAGATGGCACCACGAATCAGAATCATGTGATAAGCTCATGCAGCGCCACCTATTCCAGAACAAAAACTGAGTGACACTCGTTCTCGCTCTCTTTCCCCCACTTTTCCGCTTCTCTTCTTCGTATTACCCGCGTCGGAAGTAAACTTCAAACGCCCGAGCGCGTTCCAGCGCCCATCTGGGATAAGACTACCATCTATCTGTCTCGGAAGAACTGTTTACTCCTAATAGAGACAACCTGTACATAGTTCAAAGTGTAAATATCTTCATCTCTCCAAATATTAAACGAAGCAAAACAAGTTGAGTCTCATCATTGAATTTCAACAACATAATAGAGTCCGGTAATGGAATTACTCCCCCTAGACAACCAGCCCTTTGCGTAAGAGCAAACCATTGTAGATTCGGGATGAACAATTTCATCACTCTCTAGACAATCGTTCTACTTGCTTGCTCAGAGCGGCGATTTCACCTCGACGTGCAATCATTTCATTCAATGGGGAGTTTGGAGAATCGGGCGATTGCTCGGGGCAACCCGCAACGGCATACACATTTGGGGTAAACGGGGAAGCGCGAACTTCAGCAATCTTATCCGCCAATTTCGGTAGATTTTCTAATTTTTCGGAACTTACGGAAAGGATTACTTGGATTTCTGCAGGGAGTCGCTGGAGCCACAAGTTTCTAAAAAAATCATCCTTTAGCGCGGTGCTTGCTAATTCTTTCATTTTTCGTAGGAGGTGGAGACGGCTTGTCGTCACCCAATTGTAGTTCCGAAAGCAATTTTCTAATCTGTAGATTTTCCGAATCCGAAAATTCTTGAATTAGTCTGTTTTTTAGAGTGGCGTACCGATCCGCGTGTGGTGGGTCAAACAGTAAATAGGAAACCACCGACAGAATTTCAGATTCAATTGCAGCAAGAACATTACTGTATTTTGTGACATCATTAGTAATGCCAGAAAGCTCAAAATTTGCTTCTGCTTGTAGAAACCAAAGCTTTATATTATGTTTCCTCAGCGGTGGAAGTTTAGCAGCGACACGTGCTGTTGAGCGTTACTATCCTCAGTCATTTTTGCAAAATATAGAACCGCGAAATATGAAAAATTAAAAAAAAAATGATAATGAATTATGGAAAGGAGTTAACCTGCTGATTTAAAATAAATATTTCCGAACCAACCACAGAGAGACCATGAAAGCTTACCTTGTTTGTTGAACAAGTGCACATCGGTGAAGATGTTTTCAATCCATTTCAATCTGAAGGTGTAATTCTTAATCAGAGTCACTACTGCTGCGGCTGCTGCTTTAAACACAGACACAAACTAAACCTTTTGATATTTCTTTAATAATACACCATTGAACTATGTACAACAAGCTCCGAGAGAGCATCAAGTTACAACGCAAGTCGGAAAGAGAGAGAGACTCAGTTCTCAGAAGTAAAGGAGCGCGTGGCACCAGGGTTGCTGCCTTTGGCGATGAACGCCTCGCAGTGCCTGTAGAATCTGTTTGGCGGTCTCTACTATCGGTGAATGATCTGCCTGTTGGCGAACCGCCGCAATATTATGCAAATTAGGAAAGCATTCAATACTATCTTTCAAAATGCAATCTGCCCAAAATTTCAATTTTAAAAGAATGGCATCAATTTTACTTTATACCTTGAAAATAGTGAAATAAGTGGACAAATAAGTGAGTGATTCTTCACCTGAGCAAAGAATGGAGACTATGTGACCTAATGTGTCTCATTTAATGTATTTGAGGCACATGACTTTTACGAAATTTAAGATTTTATTTTATCTATAAAATGTTTATTTATATTTAATTTTACAATCAAACTTCCTTTATGAATTCGATCTTTTATAAAAATTAAAATTATTCCAAAATTTTCCCTCTTCAATTAAACAAAGAGTAATCTCTTGCAGAACCTAGTTTGAAGAACTCTGCTTTAAAGGATATGGACTGAGAAGAAATTCAGAGTTTTTCTGTAATTGAAAAAATCATGTGGTAATTCAACCATTTGCATCCTAATAGGGGTGGCTTCGAGTGATATCTATATTGGCTGGATATGAAGTCTATATATTATACACTTGACATAAAAAACTACAAAACACAAAGTAATAAAAACAAACATTTATGCAGCTTGGTCAAACTTAATTCTACTGAAAAAAAAAAAAAAAAAAAAACCCACCACCCACCCTTATTAACAAAATATACATTTAATAACGTTTAAACAAAAATCTGTAAATTAATAAACTACAATAGATGAGATAATCAGTATGAGATAGTAATTATTATAATGCATTAAACTGAATAATACATGTATATTAGTCAACAGTTGAAATGCATTACTGAATCACATATTATTTTGATCTAAACGGAACCATTCACATATGTTCAAAATGAATGAAAATAAAATATAATTAGTTTTGACTTGACATAATCTACATAATAGAGTGGATAAGTAATCACACATTAATGTCATTTCACCAAAAATTCATAAAATGGAATGCATTTGAGGTACTTGTTAAAACTTTTTCAATTATAAGATATACATGAATTAGTCACTAATTTAAATAAAAGATATATTTTTTTCTGATTTATACAAAAGTAATCAAATAAACAAATAAATATAAATAAAACATGAAATCAAGTTCTTTTAAAGCCATTTTACACATAATCTAACACAGTCCTTTATCAAAAATCTAAGTTTAAAAAGCATAATAATGAAATGATGGATTTGAGTTATTAATTAAATTACAATTCTTTTCATTAAATTATAAATACAAAGTACACAAAAAGCATCAACTAATCTATACAAACAATGTCTTTTAAATGAAACAATGTCTTAAAAAGCAACAATGTCTTTTAAATCTATCCAAAAACATTTAAATTAGCTCAAAACTAATAAAACTAAAATATCAAACCTTATTATTGCTGGATTAATTCCTAAAGCACACAGAACAACTAATCTAAACATAAGTATAATATTTTTCAAAAATGAAATAAAGAATTTGAGATGCAGATTAATCTATGATACTTTGAATTAGGTGATAAATATAAGACTTTCATTAAAACAAACTGTGGTATTTTAATTCATAGAAAAGCAATTAAATTAGTTAAGAAACAAAAAAAAACCGTATGTACTTCTTTGAATATACTATCTGGAATAAAGTTATCCAGAACACATGATTAATACACCCCCCTCCAAAAAAAAAAAAAAATATTTTTACCAAAAATTTAAGTTTATAAAATATAGGTGAAATATGGAATTCCAGATAATAATTTAAGTGACTTAAATAAATTATCCAGTAAAATTAGCACAAAAATAAATTAATTAATGTCAAACTACAGATGTTAATATTACATTTATTAAAAAAAAAAAAGATTGAGATGAAAATGTAATATGAGATTATGTGAAAGAAAATAATGTGATAAAAAAAAAGAGCATGATATGAGTGAACAATAAGTACTCAAAATATTGCCAATGCTTGTGATAAACCCATCATTACAGTTTTACTTTAATGAGGTAAGTTTTATTTTAATGATAATAACTTCCTTTAAGTAAGTTGGATAATATACAAAGCATTTTAACGTAAAATTCATAAATAACATATGTTAGTTCCATTGCACAAATCTTGAAGACAATTTTTACGCATACAATTTAAAATAAATTTCAAAAACTATTAAAAGTGCCAAAAACTTAAAACTTGGATGATTTTCCCTAGATCAATATTATACTAGATGAGATTTAAGTTTCCTTTTCTGATTTCAGTTTATTGTTTTGTTTAAAAAGTCAATCTCATCCATACAAATTTTGTCAAGAAAGAGAATAAATCTATTCCAGAGCTTAACACCTATTTAAAAGTTCCTGAGCAGTATGCATCAAAAGCTTTTTTTTTTTTTTTGAATTTCCACTTATATAAATGACGTTTCAGTTCAGTTATATAATTTTCTTTAATAAAATATTGCCTATTTACACAGTATTTTATCTTCAAAAATGCTCAAGAAATACTTAAAAATTAATAATCAGATTCATAAATTTAAATTTAAACTAAGTGCAACAAATGATGAAACAAAGAACATTAAGAAATACGATATATAAATATTATAGTATATAAAATTATATTTTCAATAATCAATAAAAACTTTAAATTTTCATGATACTGCATAATTTTACAGTAAAAATGTTAAAAATAAGGACTTCCCTATACTATACAGTGTAATTTGGAAAGGGCAATATCACATAGGAAGTACCAAGGTAGAGACAGAAAAGCATTACAAGAAATGAGCAATTAAGATGATTCAAATGTAGAAGAATAAAATTTAGATTCACAGTAAAATTTGATACTAGGATAAATTCCTAGTCCAAATTTGGATATGTGAACAAAATAAAAATATTTTTTACTTATCTATTATTAAAAGTTACATCTTGAAATGATTCTCATTTAACTACTAGAATTTATTACTAAATAATTGGCTCACATAAGCATTAAAAAACCAGTTTAAAAGATTTTTATTCAGATAAAGGATACTAGCAATGGTTTTTTAAAGTAAATCTGCATGATAAGTATGTTTGAATTTTTTTTCATGCATACCCATCACAAGAATGCTTGTTATTCACTGTAGACAACATGCTATTTCTTAATAAGATAGTAACTTCTATTATAATGTGCATTCACAGAACTAAGTTGAAAAAAATGTTGCTTCATATAACTTTATATCCATTCAAATATATAAAACAACTTTTATACAACGAAAAAGTCTTATAAAATAAAAAAAAATTAATATTTCATATCTACCAAAATAAATTCTGTAAGTAAAAATTGCTATTGAACATTTCTCAAGTAAAAAATTTTTACAAAGACTCATATTTTTAATAAAATTTCCAGATGTAAATAAAAAATTCATTAATAATTCAATATCAAATGAAAGTAAGTTTTTATTACCATAAAAAACGAGCGATATCCAAAGCCACCTAAACTTCATGGACTACATTTGAAATTTTGAAAATGCATACCTAAGGTAGATGTAGCACATTAATGAATCCCCAAATGACATAAAATCTGATAGATAAGATGTATATTTTTGGAAAAATATACATCTTTATACATATAAATACTTTCTTGGGTGATTCAATTATCTTAAGAGTGCATTTTAGGAAGACAGTATTTGATAAGATTTTAAAAAAATTACCTTCATACGTAGAGTTTGCAATAAGAAAATCTAGATAATCAGGATTGTCACCAATTGAGCCAGGATCAGTCGATTCATCAATTCCATCCCCAGTTATTTCAGTAATTCCCTCTTCGCAACAATTTCCACGACAAGCCTACTAAGCATATTACATTTTTAAATTCTTCAATTTCAACAATTCATTAAAATACTTCAAAAATTTGTACTTTTTTTAAAAAAATTATAGTTTCGTTTAACTCTAATTCAAAATTGTAACTAATAGACAAATCTATGGAAACACACACACAATGATAACAAAGAAAGAAATCATTAAATTCAATTTCAATTTTCCTTGTTATGGGCATTCTTTGCAGTGTCAAATTATTTTGATTCTTTCTAAATTTTATAAGTAATTTGTAACATTCAATTTGCAATAAAAATAATACAATTTACCAAATAAAATCTTAATTTACCAAACACTCTTAACCGGTTAACTGCCTTTTTTTTCTTTTGAAATTTTTGGCTGGATAAGTTATACATATATGCATAAAAATTGTGTAACAGTGTAATTAAATTCAAATTATGTTTTGTTTTAAATATATTTGATATTTTTGAAAAAGTCCCAAATAGTGATAGAGGAAAGCTGCATGAAAAAAAAACAAAGAAACTATTCTTTTATAATATGCATCATTTTATACATACAAAAATAGCTGTTAGTTATGCCATTTTTCTACACGGTTCTTTCCATGAAATTTCCGATTAAATTCGTCCTTACACTTTCGGGAATATATTTTGAAGCTTGCTTATGCAAAAAAAAAAAAGGTACACCATGATATTTAGGATTAGGAGGAGACACTCACTGCAAATATCCTTGAGGGATATTTTGCCGAAATCCCAATAATGGCATGACTTTGTTAGCATGGCAATACAGAATATGTTTACAACTGTTATATTGATTATGTTTGTAAAAATAGGAAAATACCCCTTTCTTCCATGAATTTTTATCCTGTATGTTAACATTCCAGTCCAGTTTATCAACACCTCCTATAAACTTATTATAGTTACTTCTATGATGATGTAAAATAATGATGATCATAGTATCAAACCATTTGCTAATCAATACTTATATTTTTTGAAAAAAAAACACCACATTTGAGATATCTTTGGTTCATTAATTGTATTAGTGAATTTATTTCGTAATCCAGATCTACTACCTTATTAGTGAGTAGTTTGGAATTAACATTAAAATGAAGATTTCTTTTTATTTCAAAATACTAGAAAAACATTTTCTTACAACTTCAAATGCATAAGTTTTCATCAACACACCAATACATTTGCTCCTGTGCTAATAAATGGTATCCAGTAAGCAATAAAAATCCTACAAATTTTCTTGAACTATCTGTTGAAAAAGTAAAACTATGTTACTTTGAGTGGCATATGTGACACTGTCATACTATTTAAGTCATCATTTCTTCATCAAATACAGTTTCAAAAACCTCAACAGTTGCATTTCTAATTTTAGGCATAATTGCAGGTTCTCATCAATAAGAAAACTTAATTTACTCTTGATGAGGCTTATGTTCAAAAAAGATTGTTCGCACAAACATGTAAACTAAAAAGGGAAAGAGCAGCAAATGCTAGTTTTTTCAACTGATCACGAGTCAGGAATACTGTCCCAGGTGTTAAAAATCATCATGTTTTCCTTATCTGCATCATTTTAAGCAAACCACTTAAACTGTGAACTCAGTTCACATCTGTTCTCCTCTATTTCCAAATCAGCCCAAAGACGTACAAATTTAGAGGTCCACAATTTGTTTATTTATATCCACCAATTGTATTTCAAAATTGCCAATGACACCATCATAAGAAGAAAAATTTAATTCAGTTTCAGCAACTTTAAGATTATTTTTTAAAAAGGTTAATGTCATTTTGTGTTCTTCTGAATTCATGAAACCTATTGAGAAAAATATTTAAAATTGTTGATTTGAAGTAGCAAATATCAATATCAAAATTATTTTCTTGGCGATTTTCAGCAGGCTTGGAAAATGAATCAGTTATTCTTTCAAAATCTAGAGCAAAAATGGATAATTAGTTTTTGAATGAAATAACATCTCTGACATCCCCCCCTCCCCAAAAAAAATGTGTTTCCTTTCCCCTGTAACTTATAACCAAGTTGATTTAATTGAAATGTAATGTCTAACGTGAAATATGATTTTTTGATCCATTGATTGTCTATTAGTTTTGGATAGTGAGCATTCTTCTTAAGGAGAAATGCTTTAGTTTCTGTCAATACAGAAGCAAAACATTATAAAACGATTCCTATAGATAACCAACATACCTCCTTATGCAGCAGAAGATATGCATACTCACTTCCCTTTTCAACTAAAAATTCTTTAAATTGGCAATGGTTAAGAGCTTTAGTTATAATGGAGTTAATAGTCTTAATCACCAATTCCATAACTTGGAAAATTTATTATGGAAATGTCTACTCGCAAAGCGCTTCTCGATGAATGATGCAATAATAAGCAAATATCATGCGATTAATTTTTTGCATTAAAAATGGTAACAAAACCTTTTCTTATGTATGTAATATTTTTTGCACCATCTGTTGAAGCTGACACAATTTTATCAAGTGGAATTCAATGTATTTTCATGCATTCAGTTAAAACATTTACAATATTCTTTCCACTGTCTGGGCTTTGAGTGGGAATAATCCTAAAAATTCTGTTGCTTTAGTTGGAGACATTTGCTGCTGATAAATTTTTCATATCATTTTAAAGAATTTTGTGACACGCTACACATAAAGGACTTAACGATACTTCACTTCCAGAAGCTACAACAAAACCAAGCTTTAAATAATCTTCATCACAATGTTTAACAAATCTTTTTTTATTTCAACTGCACATTCTGAAATATCTTTTTCTTTGTTTCTTCTATACCTACAACACAAGTAGACAACATACTTTCGGGACTAGCACTACCTTATTCCGGGATATTATTCTTGTCTGCAACTATATTAAAAATGTTAAAAGATTTATCTGTTGGATTTTTCCCCTCCATTTGGATGGTTTTCAATTTTCATCAAAAACTTTGCCTAACAAAACACCTGAACCCGATGAAATAAGATTTCTTTCAGCGTGTCGTCGACAGAGCTCAAGTAGCACTCGTTTGTTTTTCGAGGCCTGTGCACATTGCCCACATAATTGTCACATGCGAAGTTTGAACTCCTTCGAATGTTATAGCAGTGCATCAGTAGAATTCTTTGAAAGCACTGTTGAATCAAAAACATGCAAAATATGTCATTATTTAGATTAGAATGTATACTTAATATGTTATTTCTTAATGAATGCAAATTGTTTATATATTTAAGGTTATATTTATGGAAAGTAATTGAGAGAAGTTTAAGTAACCTTAGACATTTAGTTTTTATCAGATTAATAGGTTGAGAAATGTTTCTCTATATATTTCATAACTACTAAAAATAAAAAGTAAGAAAATGTACCTGAATAATGAAAATTTTCGGTTTTCCAGAAAGAGATGGACAAGATGTACGTGAAAAGTAGCTGAGAATGGCATCTATATCAATATCTCCATCTGGCATATACAATTTTCCTGAATCTCCATGAGTTAGAAAACAGCAGACAAAATACTTGCTTTGAGAATGATTCTTCTTAGAAGCTATGAAATAGAAATTTAAAAAAAAAAATGATGTTCATAAAAACCTCAGTTACATAAGAAAGTGAGAAACAATAATATTTCTTTATAAAAATATATGATTATCAAAATATTTCTAACTCATAAATTTCTAGTTAAGACTAGTGTACGAACAAATGAATGAAATTTAATTTTTTTGCAGCTCCTGATGAACTTTAGAATTAAAATTATTTTTATCAAAGTTTTAAAATAAACCAGCAATAATTATCAAGGTTGAACTAAGCAGAAATTTGCAATACAATAAAGAATTTGTTGTTGTTCATGTGCTTACAAAATTGAAGACAAGCAAACTTACTGTATCATAAATAATATTATTCAATTAACAGCAACGTATTTTATTTAAAAACGCTAGTATCCTTTCAGAACATCTCAGTTGAGTAATATTTTTTGCTGATGATAACAATCAGTGTTGCCAAACTGAATTAACAACTATATACAAAATAACATTTAATAATTATTGAACTACTCATTAATTTTAAATGAAATATTTATAATTTATGTTGCAACATATACTCCCCTACCAGTAACGAACATTACATTAGAAAGTAGGAAGGAGATATCGTCAAAATTCAGTTTTTGAATCTCAATGGTGTCTTAAGAATTCTACCAGTTTGAGATTGTCTTAAAGCTGATTTTAGTTCAAGTTGAGACACAGTTTCCTTTGTTCGAATCTCAGCTGGTGGTGGTGCAGGCGTACTCTTCACACAGGTTGGAGTTGTAAGTTCTTTAGGATTTTCTTGTGGCAGTAGATATGCTGGCTTCAATCTGTCTATTGTTACATTCACTTCTTTATTCTTTATCCTTAGAGTAAAATATTTTAGTGTACAGCTGATAAACGTACATGGACCTTTATAAGGGGTTCAAGTTGCTTTCAAACTTTATCAATGCAAAGGAAAACGCAAGAAGTAGACTTCAAATCTTTATGCACAAATAAGTTCTAATTACTTTTCCGCAGAGTTTCTTTTGGTCTTATTAACTCCATAATTTTTTGTAAATCATTTATAAAATTTCCTGGTGATTATAATAATTAGTATCGTTGTGGATCACAGTTCGTAAACCTAAGAGCACTATTGGTAACGTTTCACTTTAAGATACATTATTATGAGCTTTTAAAGCAGCCTTTATCGATCTATGTAATCATTCAACCTTGCTGTTACACTGCAGGTGATAGGCTGTGGTATGTAAAAGCTTAATGCTGCAAATTCTTGACAAGGTTTGAAATATTTCGGAGGAAAATTGAGTTTCACGATCAGTGATAATCTTTCAAGATGCTCAAAATCTTACTATCCAATTGCTATAAAAGCTTTTGATATTATTTCCTCAGAAATGTTTTCCAGTGGAATAGCTTCCATCCAATTCATGTATCTATCTATACATGTTAAACAGTAGGTGATGCAATTTGTTGGCGCCAAAGTACCAATAATATCAATATGTATTTCCCAAAATCTTCCAGGTGGTTTTTAAAATTCATCCAATACTGATTTTGTATGATAGGTTATTTTTGATTTTCGGCATGGAATACATGACTTCACCCACTGCTGGACATCTTTCTTAATATTTGGCCATATAACTTTGGAGGAAATTAAATTCACAGTTGATTTAATTCCTGGATGTGACAATCCATGAAATTGATGAAAAATTTTTGGTATATAAAGTCTAATATGCAGTGTTGAAGTATCACACCATAGATATTTCCCACATGGAAGGAAATACTTTTTAAATGACAAAGTTGTAGATTTTTGACACGTTTGCAATTCATCATTTTGTTTTTGTCCTTTGGCAACTAGGTCATAATCCATTAAGGCAATATCCTCGATTCTTTATAAAGTATCCGCTACCATGTTACTTTCTCCAGTAATGCACTTAATTTCTGTTGTGAATTCTGAAATATATTGAAGTTGTCTAATTTGATGTGGAGATGTTTTATCTGTCTTTTGCGAAAATGCGTAGATTAATGACTTGTGGTCAATATACACCGTGAATTTGCTGCCTCTTAGCAAATGTTTAAAATATTTAATGGATAAATTCCGAGAAGTTCCCGATCATAATTACTGTAATTTTGCTGTGCGTGGTCAAGTTTTTGTAAAACCATATCCACTGCAATATTTGAAACATCTGTGCACAAGGAAAGGGGTAATTCTGCATTTGGGTGAGACAGAACAGCAACATTTGCCAAATCATTTTTACATTTTTCAAACAGCTCAATGGCTTCCTTATTCCAAGTTATTTTCCAACTGACTTTCTTTCTTTGCTCCCTTTAATTATTTGTGTAAAATGGCTCGAGAATTAGGGGCGTTCTTCAAAAAATGATGATAGAAATAAACCATTCCAAGGAAAGTCCATAATTGATGAACAGTTTCAGGCAGCTTAATATTATGAATAGCTTTAATTTCCTCAGAAAGAGGTTTTGATCCTTCGCTTGTAATTAGAAAACCTAAAAATTTCAGTTCCTTAAATCCAAAAACAGATTTAGAAATATTAAGTCTCAATCCATATTTTTGTAATTGGTCAAAAACTATTTTTATGTGTGTTTTGTATTTTTCTTTTGTAGTTGATGCTATTAAGCCATCATCCAAATATGGGAACACAAAAGTTAGTCCTCTAAATACCTCATTGATAAATCTTTGAAAGGTAGACAGAGCATTACACAAGCCAATTAATTCATATAAGCTGAAGGGTGTTGTTATAGCAGTTTTTTGCTTATCAGCTTTATGAATAGGAATTTGGAAATATGCTTTATGCAAATCAATTTTTGAAAATATTCGAGTATTCTTTAAAATGTGGTTGAAATCTTCTAATAGAGGGTATAGGATTACAATCTGGTATTGTTTGAGCGTTTAAACATCAGTAATCCACACACGGTCAGAAGGAACCATCATGTGAAGAGATCTGGACCATTGCAATTTAGATAGCCAAATAATGTAATTTCCTAACATGTACTGGAATTCCTGTTTTGCTTTTTCTAATCTTTTGGAATTTAGTTGTCTAGTTTCAGAATAAGTATGTTGTCCTTTTGTTGTGATACAATGATCCGTACTATTTCAAATTTAGATACTATCAAATTAGGTTTAGTTAAATTTGGGTATTGTTGTAACAAATTAGCATATTTAAAATTTTTATCCAAAGTACTAATAATAGCATCAACAGATACTGTCGTTACATGGTGTCAACAGCAAAATTCAAATTATTCCATCAATAATTTATTTATTATGAATATCTATTAAAAGTTTAAATTTATTCAAAAAGTCAGCTCCTATTATGACTTTATCAACTTTAGCTCCTATTATGACTTAATAAAAAGGAAATTTAAATTCTCTTCTAATTCCTAAATTTAAATTCAAAATTTTAATCCCATAAGTAGAAATTTCTGTTTCATGAGCTATATATAGTTTAAAATCACCTGTTTTATTTCGATGAGATGCAGGAATAAGACTAACATGAGCTCCTGAATCCATTAAGAACTACAGTCCTGCATTTTTGTCCTTTATAAATAAATGAAACTTGTGGCTTTCATTAATATCAACAACAGTGGTAGCCGCTAATCTCATTGCATCATGAAGTTTCCTGGCTTTTCTCTCCAAGCACAAGGTGAATAACATTTCTCAAGTTGACAACAATCAACAAATTTAAAATAAAAACAATATTTACCATTTGGATTAAATCGCTTAAAGGTTCAATAGCGACTTCGAGATATATTCTGGTGATGATTTCTAAATTTGGATCCAGAATGGTCATTTATTTTCATTGAATCAATTTTTTGTGCTAATGCAGCTATTTGTACAAATAAAGCATCATTATAGCTAACATTTGGAAAATCAGCACAAACTTCTTTTTCAGATTTCATCTCATGAATTTTATCAGCAGTCCTAGCCAGTTTGTCTAAATTTTTTTCATTTACAAGAAGAATGTTTCATATAAAATAAGGCATTTAATCGAGCCACACAGATTGTAACATTTTTTTTGAAAAATCGTCTACTCCTAAATTTTTCATCTTCTGCAAAAGCCGAATAGGCTTGTAATCGCCAAGGTCTAATCCAGTAACTATGTGCTGAATTCTCTTATTTTCACTTTCCTTGAACATATTTAAAAGTCTTTCTTTCGCCAAGCCACATTTATCATGTTTTGTGTCCTTAATTATGTACCATATGTTCTTAACATACTTCGGTTCAAGCTGGGATATCAAATGGTTAAATTTAGTTTCTTCCATAGTTATTTTATTGATTTGAAACTGGACTTCTACTTCATAAAACCAATGTCTGGTTTTTCTCGCCAAAAAGGTGAGATTTTAATGCTTACTTTATTCACTTCGGCATCCATGCTAGTAGTTGTTTCAATCTTGGATTCTCCACTTTCGGTAGTCATCTTAAAACCGCGGTCACCAATTGTTGTTGTTCGTGTGCTTACAAAATTGTAGGCAAGCAAACTTACTACATTATAAATAATATTCAATTAACAGCAACATATTTGATTTAAAAATGCTAGAATCAATTTAGAACAACATTTTGAGTAGTATTGAGTTATTGAGTGAGTTGTATTTCTTACTGAAGATAATAATCAGTGTTGCCAAACTGAATTAATTAACTATATACAAAATAACATTTGATAATTATTGAACTATTCATGAGTTAATTTTAAATGAAATATCTATAATTTATGAATAATGCAATATTTATAATTATATGTATTATGTTATTAATACATATATTATTCAGCATTTCCTTAAAATTTAGGTTTTTTTTTTTGTTATTAATATATATGCTTTTAATCAATTTTTTAGAATTTTGTGATCTTGTTTTAATGGCATGCAACTTTTTCATTTGTTTCGCAATCAGAAACATCAGAATAAAATACGGAAATTTCTGATGTATACAGTTATATTCTTATCCTTTTTATTGTACTCATAATGATGCTTACACAAAGGAATATATTAATTTTCAATGTTTTTACTAGACGAAAGGCATTTAAACTATGAAACATACACAAATCTTTTCCAAGGGATATATACAAGCTGTTGAAGCAATTAAATAAATTACTCTAAAAGCCACTTTGTATTCATTTAACAATAGAAAAAGCATTGTAAGAAAATCAAGATAAAAACGCCCACTGTTGTTTTATTAGAAAGAGAATAATCTATTTAAAAGAAATAAGCAAAATATAAATAATCATGAACCCAGGAAGAATCAATACTCTTCTCAAATTATTAGCAAGTTTTTCTAGAATTTATTCCAAAAAACCTAATAAAGCATTTATCTGGAATATTTCACTATTAGTAGTTAACTTAGTTACACAAAAAACAGGCTATTGAAAGACATTTAAATTTTTTGTTGACTTTATTTACACTTGAACGATTAGAGCTGTCATTTTGATTGCAAAGTTACTTTGAGAAGACGGTTATGTTAGCTCACTTAAATTTCATGACTTGTATTTTTTTTTTTTTTTTTTTGAGGTTTTTAAATACAATACTCATTTTATTTTAAATTCTTAATTCAGAAGTTTAAACTTTTTTTCAGTACTTGTATGCTTATTTTAATTTAATTAAAAGGCATTCAAAATTGACTTACTTTTTTGACTTGTATATTTACAAAATTTTTATATTTTCTAATATCCTATATAAAACAATATCAACTTGTTTGTCATTTAATACAATATATCCATTCTTCTTACAATAAATTCTTTTAAATTCTACTTTGCTCTTTTCAATGAACTTGTACTCCTGTTCATTAAAATTTTCAGCTTCCAGGAAAAAAAATTTCAGTGAAATTGATAATGTAAAAATAGTCTGAGCAGCAGTTCCGAATTTCTTCAGCTTATCAAATTCCATAAAACTAAAATTCAAATGATCATTTCAAAAATAAAATCCTGTCATGAATTCCAAATGTTAAATTCTAAAGAGTTTTATAGATATGGAAATACCATTACTCATAAAAAAAAATTTCAAATAAAATGACTATTTTTATGAATCCCATCAGTATCTTCCCATTACAATTAAAACACAAAAGCTTTTCAAAAACCAAAACAATACCACCATTTAACAATGCAAAGAATAAAATAAATGGCTATATGCTCAAAAACCAATTATTAATTATTAAATGTATTGCAAGCTAAATGCAATGATTGTTTTCAAATAGAGAAAATAAAAATAAATCTTTACATACTCATATTACATCTATTATTAACACTTTGTATTCTATATATTTGCATATTAGAGATGAATTATAACTGCATGTCATAATCAATCTAATCATAAAACAAAACTGGTTTTAATCTTAACTTTTAATTAATATCTTTAACTTTTTTAGAGTGGTTAAACTAAGTCTGCAATCTGATGATTTTTATAAATAAACTTTTCTAGTGACTTATTTCAACTATAAGGTTCCTAAAAACAAAGTAAAAATACAGTTTTTGTGAAAAAGTATCTAGCAACATTCAATTAGCTGTAATTAAAAACATTAGTATAAAATAATATATTTTCAATATGAGACTCTTTGAAAAGACAATCTTAAAAGTACATTAGATATTACGGATGAGGGAAATACTAATAATTCTAAGAAAGGTTTATACAAGAGCTGTATTAGAGTTTTGTAAGAATTTACTTAAGGAGCAGGCACACATTACCAAAAATAAAAATTAATATTGTTACCAATAATTTCAAATAACTTTCAGTCTTAGAATTATTTCCAAAAAACTTCATATAGCATACATTATTGCACTTCATATATTTGTGTTCCAGGCAACTCAATGGTTTTGAGAAGATATATAATGAATAAATCTATTAAGATTATTGGTTTACTTAGTTTTTTCTTGTAATGAGTATATAATATTTTGATTCATGTATCACCCCCAAAAGATGGTAGGAAATGTTACTCGCAACTAAAACAGTATTGAACAGATGTATAATAACTATTTTCTTTAAAGTTTACTTTTTCCTGTTCAGCATCAGTGTTATTTTTTTTTTTTTTGTTCTGAAAATACACAATTAGAGTATGATATAATATCATAGGTGTTTGCTTGATTTATTCTGTAATCAATACATGCTTTGAATTTTGGAAAAATGAAAGAATAAGATGAAATTTAGATAGTCTCATAATATAGTAACTACGCACATGACAATTTTTTTTTAAAGGTATGTTCTTTAAATTAAATTTTATTCTGAAAATGGAGTTACTTATTAAAAAAAAAAAGGGGGCTCACTTATTTCGGATAATTTTACAAAATGCTTTATTAGTTGAAGTGGCCCATTAAAAAGAGATAATGTTAAAGGACAGAACATGAGGTTTAATTTATTTGATTTAATTATTAGCTAAATGATATAGATAATGAAATAAGCTCTTTTACTAGAAGATAAAAATTACAAAAAAATATAAAAACGAGTACATAGTAATAAAACAATACAACAAAAATTTAGTAAAAAACAGAAATAAATATAGAAACGAATTTTAATAGAATTTCTAAAGCAGAAAATTCCCATGTTTCTTTTTGCCCATGGTATAACGTAAGTTAAAGTACTACTGTTTGGCCTCTTGAAATTTGGTGGAAAAAATCAAAGATTGGCTAGCTATCCGCAGTCAGTTCAGAAGAATATATCAAAACGAAGTATTAGGACATAAAAGACATTTCAGTACTTGATACAATGCATGTCTGATAGTTCTAGAGTTCACAAAATTGATCGTAACCCACCAACATGTGAATATTATGATAAAGTTGTTGCATGTTTAAAAATAGTGATTTGGCAGAGATTGATTACTGATTGAATTTTATGTACAAAAACAACCATGTCATAAAAAATGTTACTGAAGAAAAACAGAAATATGTTGCAATAATATGACAAATTTGAATAATAATTCAAAAAATTTGAATCATAATTCAAGAGAAGTGAAGTCCATCAGTTTAAGATGTAATAAATGTTTAGCTGTGCTTTTTCCTTTAGTAGAATCCTGTATCCTAAAACACATTTTTAGAGTTGGTGGAGAAATCACGAAGTTAATATAAAAATGAATTCTTCTGAGAATGTTTATGGAGCGAAGTTAAAAGCGGAAGTTGCAGGTGAAGAACGTAAATGTTTAGCAATGCTTAGATTTGTTAGAAAAGAAAAAATTTGAAGGAAAAAATACAACCTTATGTCCTTGTTAACCAATCCACCACTGCAGTTTTACTTCAGGAACAAAGGAAGATTTAAAAAAATGTCTGCAAATTTTATGAAAAGTGCATGAGAATAAAGATTGCTTTTCTGCACACAAATTCAGTTTCCATGAAAAACAAGAAATGTTAAAAAAAAAAAAAAAAAAAAAAAAAAAAAAAGCCAGAACTACCAGGAAATAAGATATAAGATGACATACTTGAATCTGACAAAAAAATTAGCATTTGACATTACTTTGTCAAATCAATATATTTGTAATAAAATGTTTCAAACATTACAGGTGAAATTATAGATTCTAAGAAAAGAGTGCCTATATTCATGTTGACACTGTCTCACAACGTTCTTAAAGGAACCGTGTGTGTGCATTGTCTGTCGAGAGGTGCCCAGCCAATTACAGCATCTCAATGTTAGACCAACCCCTTTATTCATCAGATCTTGTGCCATGCAACTTCTGTTTTCCTAAGGTAAAATCTGCATTAAAAGAAACAGAATTTGAGTCCATTGAAGCTTTGAAAGACAAAGCGGCACACGTCCTAAAGGAACTAACAGAAGAAGACTACCAGCACTGTTTCCAACAATGGAAGATTCACATAGAGCAATGTAGGGATAAAGGAGGGATGTATATTGAAGGAGGAAAAAAAGTAAATATGTATGAATTCAAAATAAAATGTTTTACAGTGTCATTCTCATTATTTAAAAGTCCCACCTTGTGTTTTACAACATTTTCTGAAAACAGTTCAGAGAGCTGAAAGTGGCTATTACATTGTCAAATTATCTTGGTTGGAAACACACAAAACTTTGAGAGAGAACAAAGTTGCAGCCAAAAAAAAAAGAAAATAAAAATAAAAAAAAAGATGTATAAATACAATTTCATATTTCCCTTCTTGAAAATGGGAATTATGAAGAACAGCATCATAGTCATCATACATGAATAGAATCAGGCTTCATATTTCCCTACGAAGACTGTAATGCTGTTTGGAGGAATGGTTTCAGGAAAATATCTTTGAAGTACCTGACAGCGAATTAGAAAATCCTTATTACACTATATACTTCCAAGAAGTGTTTTCAAAAGGTATGCTACAAAAATATATCCTACATTTGATGCTTAATGTGGTAGTAAGAACTCCCTTTAACAGAATAAAATGTCTAAAGATAGGGCTAAATCTTACCTGAGAAAATATGAATTATAAGATTTCAACAAAGGGAAATTGGTGTCAGGACAGACAACACCTCAAAACAGGCAGACATAAGGCTGAAGAATTTCATCTTTGTATCTTTTAGTAGTCATTGATGCTGTCTCATAAACATGGAGGTCAATTCAGCAGTCCAACATATGCCTACCCACACATTGATGGGAACTTTATTTTCTGGATGAAATTGAGTCCCCAATTCTCACCATATGATTAGGTGATAAGAATCATTCTTCAGAGTGTAGTGAGATTCATCACTGAACTTCATACCAGCCCAATTCCGAATTCCAGCACTGATGTTCGAAACTCCAGTTTAAATGCACTTATTCATAGATGTGAAGGGAATGCAAAACAGTTGGTTGTCTGACATAGAGACCAACATGATTGAGACTTTCATAAACAGTTTGTCTGAAACACCTGCAGTGGCTGTGAATGTTGAATCCAGTTCTCTGGCACAACTGTCTCTCTAATGTTGTGCAGTTATAGGGAGATATAGATCTTGACAAATGGTGGGGACTCTTGGATTATCTGGAACTGGTCTTCATTAAGATTTCCTGTACTTTGAAGCTTCTGCTATAGTTTTAAGATCACACAAAGACACATTCAGAATTCAAGAAACTTCAGTTTGTATTAATCTAGATTCTAGCATTCAAATGAATCTGCCTTTCATAAGTATATCCAGTTGTTATCATTGTGTCATCATTCATTTTATTTAATTGTAAACAATGTTCTTTCACATATGAATAGCAAAAAAATAAAAAACTGAACAGCTTTTGCTGAGTGAGCTGGTTTATCTGAAAGTCACTGAAATATTTTGCATAAAGACAAAGTTTCATCTTCAACAGACGAGTTTCTCCACAAATTATTTGAACATATTCACCAATAGTAAAATTTTCTGCAGTTTACAAATTATGCATAATTTTTGGACACAAGTGTACACTTTCATTTATGTATCAACAACCATAAATCAAAAGGTGGGTGATACATATATCAGATATAATTTTGTATTTAAGTGGAATGTCTGATTTATTTTTTAACCAATACATATTTTGAATATTGGAAAAATAAACAAGTGATATAAAATACAGATAGTCTCGTAACAATTGGTAAATTAAATTTGATTACTAGTCTAATTAGTGAAATTAAAACTGTCACTACACTGTCCAAAACTGAAACATAAATGAAAATTCTCATTGAACTACCATTCTAACATAATTTTAAAATGAATAAATCTCCCATTCTTAAGATATCTTTTTTCAATAATAGCAGTTGTTCAACAAGCCAAATATGAATTTGTCTTTACATAATTTATTTCCAGTATTTCAAGTGAACCAATTTTTGATATGTAAAGAACGCATAATCAAAATTTTGATCACAATACAGAAATTACTTCTCTTTGATGAGACAAAGAAAAATATATATAATAGCTTTAGAACTAATATACAATCTACCAAAGTCTATGCAAAGTTGATAAGTCATCAATATCTGACATTTGATATTATCAAAAATTGAATACGAATAGTTAAATTTTAAATATCAACAAACCTTCCAATAATACATCCTTTGTTTTTGACACCGATAAATCCAAATAGCGATGAACATCAAAATCCAATCGATCGAAATCATGCTCCAACCTAATTGCATCCTTTTCTGATCCCAGACGAGGTATTGAAAATTTCTAAAAAGAAGCATAAAAAATAGTCAATTAAATACATGTATTTGAATATTAACAAAACTTTATTTCTGCAGAATATATCCCCCAATGCACACAAAAAGATCTCCAACTATTCAAAATGTAATCTGAACATGAAAAATAACTTTCTACAAAAATTTGAAAATTGAAATTAAATTCAAACCAAATATGAAAATAAATGTGCAATACATAACATTTTCTTAAATCCTTTTATGTTTAAATAAATATGTCACCAGAAGCCTAAAAATTTTAAGAATCACTATACAGAAAAAGCAATATTAAAACATATACATATATCAAATACACTAAACCTGATAATCAAAAATATGACAGTCTCCAACTTTTACTTCAGTTTTCTTATCTTCCACTTCCCTAAAAATATATATAGAGAAAAAATTAATACCAAAATACATATATTTATGAATATCATTAAATTTCAAATGTAATCAATTTGAATAGGAACAAAACTAGGCAGGAAATTTCACCAAATACAAATTAGTTTTAAGTGTAACTTGTAACTTAAGAAGCGACATTATTTGTAAAACATAAATGTAAATAAAAGTAGAATTGAAAAGATACATCGTTCTTTTCATTAATTACGTTGTTGATAATCTTAACGGTACAGAAGAATTAAAAAAATATCAAGAATGCAAAATAGTATACACCAGGAAATAAAATTTTAAATGTGACACCACACATAGATACACACAATCAAAATCCTTTTCTTTAGTGCAAGGCATTATAAATCAAGAGTACAATGTCCAGATAATAAAGCTTTACAGAAAGATTTTAGAAAATACAAGAGTTTTTATTCAAGAGAGATTTTTAATCACATTTATAACTTATTAAATTTAAAATTTCTGTTCCAAATATATGAAATTAATTACAACACAAACATATAATTGTATCCATCATCAACAACAGAAACAGATAATTTTTATTTTACTGTAGTAATCACGAAAGTAAAAAAAATTCTTATACATTCCTCAATGCTTTGAAATTACAGCATTAATAATAATGGGGTAATTTTTTTGCGACATACAAATATTGAAACTTAAAATCTGATTATCTGCAGAATATTTATAGTAGCGTATCATGTTCTTAAAACTTTAATGTAATTCCTTCTCTACAAAAATGGATTTTTAAATGGATCTATCTCAACTTTTAACTTAATTATAAATTAAAAGCAAACTATGTTAAGACTGTTTATTAGACTCAACAAACAATACATATAACAACACACAATTTAAAATTCTGCTTGAAACAGAATTTTCTCCACTATCATTGAACAATTGATATCGTATTCCTCAAATTCAAATGTATAAATAAAATTAATTTGTTTTGACAGGAGATTAATCGATTGTTTTTTTTTATATTAACATTGCACTAAAAAGCAACCTGAGAGCTATTGGCTATGGACTTCATACTTGATAATTTCAGTAAACAGATGAGGATAACACTTGTGCAAGTACTCACTCTCCAAACTTCCACACCGCATCATGAGGACTTGCAGCCTCCCACAGATATTAGATGCATCAGCTCCATTACATTTAGAATCTCTTGTAGTATCAGAACTGTAATCCATGACTCAAAAATAACACTGATTATGAGCTTGTGACCATGACTATATAGGAGATTAAATAACATTTGATTTAAGTTTTAAACGAAGCGTAATCTTAATTTCAAATTATTCTTAATAAAAGACATATTTTTAATAAAATGACTTACAGCTGCTTCTTTACAGATGCATCTTTTAAAGAAGGTTCTTCAGTAATCACTTTCTCTAGTTGTTCCAATCCTCCAGCATCAACTATGTCAGTTTTAATACTCATTCTGAAAATTATACTCAAGATTTAAAAAAAAAACCTACATAAAAAAATTAATTTTATAAATAATATATTAATAAAGAAAAACAAGAAATTTGCTAAAGATTTTCAGAGAAGTATAAGTAACTAAAACACGATATGAAAAAAAAAATGAACTATATATCTGCTATTTTAAAAATTTACTTGAAATTGTTTCAACTTTTTCTAATAATGATTTAATAAGAAAATAATATTTCTCAAAAAAAATTTCAAATATTAATTTAAAATATTTTTCTTAATTAATAGGAAAAAAAATTAAAAATGAGGTGTATAAAAAGTCAAATAAAGAAAAAATAAATATCTCAATAAAAATCCTTATTAAGGCTCTCTTACAGCTTAATTCAAAGATTTTTACTTTTTCAGGTATCAAAAAGAGAAAAAATTTAAATTAGCTTAATTACTGATAAAAGTAATTAAAAATACAATTTATTTGTGTCAATTATTTTGCAGCAAACATTTTGTAAGTACCGAAAATTGATATTAGGTGATACTACACCTTAAATCACTAAATTAATAATCAAAGGTTGATTTCTTGAAACATATTAGAGAAGTACTTTGTTCAATAGTATGTAACTTAAAACATTTTTATCAGTTATTTTCAAAAATTGAGAACAGTGTACAGTTTGGTTTTATAATGTATATGTAAAAATCAATACTGCAATCATGTATGACACAGTTTCAAAACTAGAATTAAAACTACAGAAAAACTAGAATTAAAACTACAAATTGGAAGATGCATTTGATGTTTCAGAAAATCAATTTCTTTCCATAATTATATTCTTTAAAAAAATTTATTTTATTCTTAAAAAATATTGTTAGCTCATATGTAATATATAAAGTTTTCATTCAAATACTCTTATTCAGTATATGAATGTTACAGTATTATGCAAAGAACTTAAAATATTTTCAAATATCTTTAATGATTGAAAGACAACTTTTACAACAAAAATTTAAAAAAAATAATAATAATAATAATTTGAGGTTGACAGGATATTTGTACATTGAAATAGCCTTTGAAAATACGAGCAGACTTGGCAAAAAAAACACCTTCTCATAATCACTGTGATTAGATAACATTTAAAATATTGATTTGAACATGCTCATTATATTACATTACTTAACAAAAATAGTAATTACAAAACAAAAACAAATTCCTTATTTCTTGAAAAATTACAACTAACATGAAAACGTATTGTAAAGATAGAAGATAGTTAAACATTATAGTACAATATCAAAAAAAAGTTTATTAAAAACCTATATTTTCAACTATCTTGAACTTCAAAATAACTGGGAAATAATTATTTTATTAAAAAATTAAAAATCAGCTGTTATTCAATACATAAATTAACAGACACACATACATAATTATATAAATTTTCATCGGATATAAATCTTATGAGACAAATAATTACACAAATTTCATTTTATAAAATTTGATTTAGAGAAAGTAATAAAATTTAAAAAAAACTAAAACTATTACTTTTAATATCTTTTCCCTTATCTTAAACTAATTAGTTGTTCATACACATCTGATATATTAGTAAATATACACAGATACTTGCAAATTATAGACCCCCTGAAAATATTTGAGAAGCATTACATAATAAAGATTGTAGTGATTTTTCATTTCAAGTAACTATAATATTCTTATACATTTTAATGTAATTTCTTGCACTGCTCCAAAATATACCCTGTTGACATCTTCTACAATAAATTTCAGTTATTCAGAGGGAAATAATTTTTTTTGTAATTGTACATATTCCATTATTATTAAAATTAAAACCTTAAGCTTATTCCTTTTTGGGTGAAACTTTATTAATCATAAACAGTGTATATTTATTGTTTGATTTAAAGATATGATTAACAATGTACATTCAACTGTATATTTATTAATCACATCTTTGCTCTCGCATAGCACTTTTTTATCAACTGATACACATGCAGGTTTTAAATCCAATGAATCAAAATATATAAAAGGGGATCACAACAGTAAACAAAGAAATTTTAACCTTCGGAATGATTTTGCAAAATTTAAAGAAAATCTAGACTAATTCATATTTTAGCAGGATTCCAAAATTAAGCTCTGCACATAGTTAAATGCAACATTTTACAAGATCTGAAATATCTTATTGAAAATTTACATCATTATCACTTCTATAATGATTCAATAGATTCCAATTTTTTAAGACACACCAATAATCTTATATCTTTTTAAAACAAAAGAAAAAATTTGTCTACTTCCATATTTGACTTTTCTTTTATAGTTTTAAATATTATATATTAGTGTTATTTAATATTAAGTTTCATTGTAATTTACTACAAAGTTTGCTTAAATATATAAAAATAAGTACCAATGAAACTATATAAAAAAAATAGGCAAATGCCACTTTCAAAATGGAAAAATATAAAAATACTATAATGGAATAATACATGAAAGTTAGAAACAAATACAATTATCTATCACATATTTTTAGGAAAATGATTTTGCGCATAGAATGCATTTCTAAAATAGAACATTACAACTTGTAAAAAAATGAGAGCCCTCAAAGAAAAGATGGACTGGCATGCAAGATATTAACAAAAGCTAGAAAATAACATAGTAATGGAAAAATAATTTCACACACACTCAAAAATCTGTCCTTTCAAAATAAGAATGAGAAAATCTTATATTTCATATTTATTGTTTTAGAAAAGCAATTAATATAGAATTATTGACTAAAAAACACAACAGCAAAAGCTTAGAACTTTTAAGCTCAGGAATAGAAAAAAGTAAAAAATGATTAATTACATCTTGATATGTAACTATTTGAAATCACACCACAATACAATTTTATTCATATTATCCTATATACTCTTAATAAACTGACTTTTTCAATACTACTTTGATTGCTACTTATATGTTTAAGTGGCCTTGGTAAAGCCACAGAATGAAAAGGTTAATTTAGTTACCTTATATTACAAGCACATTTGTAGTGAGTATTAGTAAATTGAAAAAAATTATAATTGTTTCATAAAAACTTTTTTTTTTATTGTTTTAATAACACCTTAATTCATTTTATTTCTGCAACAGATTCCAGGAGATTTTTCAAGACTAATACATTATTTCAAATTCAAAAGCAATTTGTAAATTCAATTACATTTAATTAGTGATATTAAATGTCACTATTAGCCAAAGTAATAACAGTCAAACAATTTATAGTATTAAATGTTATTTCACTGTTTATAATTTCATTTCACAGCTACTATGAAAGATAGTTCTTAAAAATTTATTTTTAAATTTTTATTTAACTGTAATCTAACTTTACTGTTAATAGAGTTTTTAAATCATTTTTATTGTGCATTTTAAAACAAATTATGGTTTAGAAAGCAGAAAGCTAATATGTGCTTTTATTTAGTTCCAATTTATTTTCTAGTTAAACATATATTACAGAGAATGCAACTCCTTCATTATTTTTATCATTATATCTAAAAAAAGATTTCATTAAGGCCATTTTAACATGTCAAGTCTGTTTTAATTTTCATCAAAGCTGATATAATGCTTAAGTACCTTTTGTTTTGCAAACAACCTCAGCTGAAAGTGTACTTATGTGGTATAGAAAAATAAACTGCAGATGCTTATATTAAAAACCGTCTAATAGATTAGAAAGAGTACAGATAATACCTATTGCAACATACAAATTTAGAAATAAACTATATTGAAAATATCAACATTGATTATTCAGAAGTTAAAGATTATAGTAGTATTAACTATTTTACTGCATTAAGTTTCGTTGTATTTTTTTCACTTTCCCAATAAAAATACAATAAAATCTGAATAAAAAATACAAAATTTAATAATTAAGTAAAATGAATCTAAAAGTTAAAAAATTATTTAAAATAAAAGAAAAAACACAAAGTATAACCTTTTTTTTTATTTTCCCAAGGGGGAAAAAAGCATTCTCAATTATATTATAAAAATAATTTTTATCAGTAAACTGAGAACGTTTTTAAAAATATCCTAAAAGAAAACAGATAACAATGACTTCCAATGAATAAAGAATATCATTCTAACCAATCCACAATCAGTTTTGAAAAGAGTTATATTTTATCGAAATCGCAAATAGATATGAGAACTATTGTCTATTATTGCATTTTTAAAGGTAACCGGGACATATGTTTGTTTGATTGATTGATTCAGAAAATTATGAGAGCTGAGGAGCAAAACGGACCTATATCCTTTTCAACATTATTTCCTTCCGCTTAAAAAATATCAAAGGATTTTATCTTCCGTAAATTTGCTCCAAAAACTATTTTATTCATTAATTAATTATCTAAACGTTATCTGAAGGTAATATTGCCTCGTGAATTTTTTTTCATCATATTTCTATATTTCTGATATGATTTAGATCAGACGTGTATTTTTTATAAGCTCATAGAATAAATATCAAATCACTTATTTAGATACATATAGCACACATTAGATGAAACTAAAGATTCCCCGGAAGTTGATTAAATTAACGATCGAAAATTTGATGACACACACCAAGTGAAATACATTAAAGGGTTGTAAAATACAGATTCATGTGAATATTTTCTCCACTTTTATTATCATAATTAATATTAACCATTTTATATTATTATTTGAATGTATTTAAAAATTTTAGTTTCTTAAATTTTCTCACAAATAGTTTACAGATAACTTAGGGTGAATTAAATAGCTTCTTCGTTTGTTGTAAAAGTTGGTTAAGATATCAGATTTGTAATAAAATATAAAAAAAAATTAAACTGCTCTTTATAAACTTACCGGTGTAATATTATCAAATATTTTTAATCTCAAATAATTCTGCAACACAAAAAATATTTTTAAACAAAAAAAAAATTTTTTTTTGGCTGTTACTGTTATTTTTTTCATCAAATATCTAATTTTCCATAACAGTTTTTTTTTTTAAAAAAAATTATATTATATTATAAATATATTTAAAATATAAGTATAAAATTTGTTGAATATTTTTCCCTTTTTTCTCAGAGAATTTCACTCACACCGATAGAAGAGACATTTTCAAATTTTTGATTATTGGAAAATGATAGGTCTGCCAAAAAAAATTTCTTTTCCCATAACATGGGATATTTTTTTACTGAATCATATGTTTCAAAGTGCGCTGAATCAAAAAATGACCTCCATTCCCCCTCCCATCACGTACAGGTTTTTTTCGTAAATATAAGAGGTTTGCAAAAGAAGAAAAAAAAATGACCATATACTAATTATTAAAAATCACTATTTTTTTCAATTAACTAAACATATCAACTCTTATTATTAATCAAGAAATGTTTTCGCAACATATAACTCGCAATTTTATATTCACTCTTGTTTTAACCTTTTCTTCTTCTTGATGTTTCTCCGAACTCGCTTTCCAACTTAGGTTTCTCACTTGAACATCCAACAGATAGTATATTGACGTCACATCTTCCTTGGTAGAGACATCTTGGAGAAATCTTTACTGTAGGCTCCGAAGTTTTCAGAAAAATAGTCAATATGGGAGTGTAGGAAATGAACTCGCATCCTTCAACTTTATAGACAACTTGTATGCATTATGCAATAGGTTTGTTGTCAAGGTCTTTAGTATTCCCCTAAGCCTTATGCATTAAGTTCTTGAAAGAGTCCCGCACATCTTTTTCCTTATCTTTAAAAGTTTTTGTATGTCAGGACCATTAAAAGCTGCCTCTTTAAACTTGACTTCAGACCATTTGGGGAATTCGGAATTCAGATATCTGAAACATTCCCCATCTTTTGATATCTGAAGGGCGATTTTACTAACTGCTTCATGAGCCCCAATTTAATATGAAGAAATGATAATACTTTTTCGATAGAATCAAGGTCGTATTAATGAAATTTTTTTTCACCGGGGCCAAGGTCATCTCGATGTGACCATTATGTTCATGTCCAATATTATTCTCTGTCGCTACTATTCCACCAGCATGGAAAGAAGGCATATTCTGTATACTCTGCCTGCTGGCTCAACACGATAAGTATTTTTAACACTATAAACCATCCATTGATGCCCTTGATAATTGATTTTCTCAAAAACCATAGCCAAATCATTATAATTTTCTTCCATAAGTGCCAAATATTCTTTCCGAATTCTTTCGTTTCCTATACACGAACGAAGTCCTGCCGTTGTTCACTTAGCAGTACATCTAGAAAATGGACAACGTGTTTATTTCACTGCTACAGATGTACAACAAATAGCCCTAAATCCACCAGCTACAACATTAACTGCTTTCTTCAAGTTATGTCAGAATGATGCATTTGCGAAAACACTGCTATATTCGGAAGTGCCTACTTATTACACATGGAATAGGTGTAGAAAAGTATTTGAGCGACGCAAACGAGGTGAGCAGGTCATAGGACAACCTGGCATATTTAAAGTAACGACTATTGGCAGACTATACACTGTACATCCGAATCAGGATGAATGTTTTTTTCTACGTATGCTATTGGTAAATGTGCCTGGTCCAGGGTCTTTCCAACAACTGAGGAGTGTCAATGGGGTTACACATTTCACTTCCCGCAGTGCATGTCATGCTCTAAATTTATTGGAAAATGACTTACACTGGGATGTACGTATTAATGATGCATGTAACGTGTCGTATCCAAAGCAAATTCGTGCATTATTTGCAATCGTATTTACTGCCTGTTCTCCTTCATCTCCTACAAACTTATGGGAGAAATATAAATCACACATGGCAGAAGATATTTTTCATCGAATGTGGAGGGAAAATTCTAATTTGGGCATTGATTTCACAGCGGAACACTATAATAAAGCATTGATAATGATTGAACATTTATGTTTAGCAATTGCAAACAAAGTTCTCAATCAGTTGGGAATGACATCACTAACTCGATCTGCTGCTGCTTCATTTGATGTAGAACTGTGTCGCGAGCAAAACTACAACATAATGGATCTTTTGTCTTATGTTTCATCAAATATTCCTAAGTTAACGCTTGAACAAAAAGGCATTTATGATCAAATCATGCAAACTATCAATAGTGGCAATGGAAAAATCTTCTTCTTAGATGCGCCTGGAGGAACTGGTAAAACATTCCTAATCAAATTGATTCTGGTAGCAGTGCGATCCCAAAATGACATATCCTTAACTCTTGCGTCATCAGGTATAGCTGTAACATTGTTACCAGGTGGAAGAACTGCTCATTCCGCTTTGAAACTGCCATTGAACATTCAAATCATTGAAACTCCCACATGCAATATTTCCAGAGCATCAGGCATGGGAAAAGTATTGCAGAAATGCAAACTTATTGTTTGGGATGTATGCACAATGGCACACAAAAAATCGCTTGAAGCTCTTGATCGATCATTACAAGATTTGCGTGGAAACACTAGACCGTTTGGGAACGCGTTAATATTGCTTGCAGGAGATTTCAGGCAAACATTACCTGTAATTCCTCGATCAACATCAGTAGATGAAATAAATGCTTCTTTAAAACACTCTGCTTTGTGGCGACATGTGAAGACCTTGAAATTAACCACAAATATGCATGTCCAGTTGGAAAATGATCGATCAGCTGAAATTTTCTCAAATCAATTGTTGGATATTAGAAACGGAAAGGTGCCAGTAGATTTGACTTCAGGGAACATTTCATTGCCTCATAACGTCTGCAATTTGGTGACATCCAAAGGAGAATTGGTTGAAAGAGTATTTCCTGACATTCAAACCCATTTTAAGAATCCCAATTGGCTGAATGAACGAGCTATTCTTACTGCCAAGAACAAAGACATCTAGCAGCTTAATTACATCATTCAGTCTCGCATTCAAAATGAGACAGTCAAAGTCCGTTGACACTTGTGGAAGTAGATAAAGCAGTGAATTACCCTACAGAATTTTTGAATTCACTTGATCTGCCAGGAATGCCGCCCCACATACTGCAGTTGAAAGTTGGTGTGCCAATTATCATGTTGCGAAGTATCAACCAGCCGAAGCTGTGTAATGGTACGCGGCTTGCAGTAAAAAAATTAATGAGCAACGTTATAGAGGCAACAATTTTGACAGGATCTTTCAATGGTGAAGATGTCCTGATTCCTCGCATTCCTATGATATCATCAGATATGCCAATTCGATTGGCATTTGCAATCAATAAAGCTCAGGGGTAATCTTTAGAATTGTGTGGCTTAGATTTAGAGGCCGATTGCTTCTCTCATGGACAATTATATGTTGCATGTTCCAGAGTAGGCAAACCAGACAATTAACACTAAAAATAGAAAAACAAAAAAATGTTGTCTACCCTGAAGCATTGTAAAATTAACCTTTTGCTCTCAAGGGCTCCAAGGTAGAGCCATTTAGAATTTGTGCATATTTTAACTGTTTTTTTTTATTTCAATTAATGTAATTTTTTATCAGTTTTGTTTATCATTTCTATGTTTTTTACTATTTTATGAATTGCATGAACGTATTTATGTATTTTTGCATTTAAGTTATTATTAAGATTAAATCTCTGTATTTAAACCAGACTAACCATTAAAGAAAATTATGCACATTATAAGATTCACAATTGGCTGAATGGACAAGCTCTTTTCTTTTTATTTAACCAGACTGAGCCACAGTAACGTGTGGCAGGGTACAGCTAGTTATTAATAAAATTAATGTAAGAAGTTTTCAAGCAGATTTTAAAATGTTTTTTAAAACGTTTTTCTGAATTTCACTTGGTGTGTGTGTGTCATCAAATTTTCGATCGTTAATTTAACCAACTTCCCATCAAGTTAGAGCTCTGAAACTTTGGGAATCGTTCTTACTCGCCTAACAATGCAATATTTAGACATTTGCAACTAGATTTAACTAATACTTTCTTTAATAATGCAGTTTAGCCCAATCACTTGGCGCGATTTCAAAAATTGGCACCAAAATTGGCGAGTTTTTTTTTTTTTTTTTTTTTGGCTCAACGTTAAGTCCGTAAAACGGAACAGGGTAGCCACATTTGCCAAAATAACGCCAAATAATTCTTTTCGCCAAGGGTGGTTGGGTTAAACTGCAGTCCAACCATTTAATTTACTGGATGAATTAATTAATTTTAGTTAGATTTAACGTTTTTATGCATTTCTTTTGGTGTGTGTCTGTCTGTGTGTGTATCATCAAATTTTCTATCATTAATTTAACCAACTTTCCATCAAGCTAGAGCTCTGAAATTTTGGGAACCGTTCTTACTTGCCTAACAATGCAATATTTTGATATTTGCGACCAGTTTTAACTAATATTTCAATAATTTTCTTTAATTAACTTCACCACCATATAAAAACGTTGGTTTTTATCTTGAATTATTTAAAATTATAAACAGAATGTTAGGTTTTAAGTTAAATAGAAATTGCAAGCTAAATGAAATTAAAAACTTGAGCTTTGCAACAACAACAAAAAAAAGCTTGACACGACGAAAATTTTTTAGTATTTTTTCCGCACTTAGTACGTTAAAATCCATAAAAAAATTATGCTTTTTCGTATTTTAAAAATATTTATAACAGATTAATTGAAAATATTTATATAAAAGAATGTTACAATTTTTTTAGGTACAAAAGATTGTATTAAAATTTTGTATGAATTAAGGTTTTATGAATAAATATGTAACACAGGAATAAATCATCCACTTTTTTTGGAACTTATAATTTAACTGCTAAAATCCAAGAATTTTTTCATAAGATTGAAAAAAATAGTTGAACAAAAAACAACTATTATAATATTGTTTGGTTTATTAACTTCGCATTAGAAGCAACACGAGGGCTATTGGCGATGAACCTCGGTCAGGCGACGAGGACGGCACCTGAGCTGGCACCCCCTCTCCTAACTTCCGCACCATGCCAATGGGAGAACTTTGGGCCCCAGAAGATTTAACATGCACCAGCCCCGGCTACACGGCTAGTCTTCAGTGGCATCAAGGATTGAAATCACGACTCAACGAAACCGGTGGCCGGGAGTCCAATGCCTTAACCATTAGGCCACAATAAAGTATATAATAAAAAAGTTAAAACACTTTTCAATTATATATTTATATATATAGCTATATGGATACTTTCTTAATTATTTTAACGAATACTTAAAGAATCAACTTATTTAATATTTTTTGTAATAAAAATACTCTAACTTATTTTTATTTTTTATTCCCATCTTAGTTACTTCTGTTTAATATTAAGTTTGCCGTTTATAAAGCGACTTTTAAGATAAACTGGATTATATATATATGTAGGATTTTCCAGAAATTACAGAAGAATTAATTTTATTTTCCAATGTACTGTAAAACCAGTTCCTCCGATACTCAATAGATGGCACCACGAATCAGCATCATGTGATAACTCATGCAGCGCCACCTATTCCAGAACAAAACCAAGTGACACTTCGTTCTCGTTCCCTCTTCCCCCCACATTCCGCTTCTCTTCTCCTTCGCATTACCCACGTCGGAAGTAAACTCCGAATGCCAGAGCGCGTTCCAGCACTCTTCGCCGGTAAGGGTTAAATGGGGCAGTCATCTATTTTGCTCCGATTAATTGGTCAATTCGTCATCATCTATTGTAAATACTTTTCACTCTTCAAATAAGCAAAGTACAATAAGTCGAGCCTCAACATTGAATTTATACAAAAACAACATAATGGAATCCGGAAATGGAATTACCTCCTAGACTACCGCTCCTTTGGGTAAGAGCAAACCATTGTAGATTCGGGATGAACAATCTCATCACCCCACCGTCTACATATACACATTCAAATATAAAATTTTATTCATTCCCTAAATAACCCTTTTTGGTATTAATAGTATCAAGCACAAGAAGTAGTGACATTTTGTGTAATTAGTATTTATTTTATTTATATGTTGATCCGATAACATAACAAACACACTTAGTTCTCCTTTGATAAGTAACAGGAACAGTTTATAATGAAGCATGAGCTAGTATACCTATTCTTTGCACATGTGAATTGGAAAATATAACAATCAAGATGAGAAGCTATTTTTACATAACATTTTGAGTAATTTTTAGTGAATTGCTAATTAGATTTTAAGGAAGGAACGATTTAGTAAATAAAATTGCAAAGTCAAATACGTAAATTAAAACCCATGGGAGCAAGTTTTGCTCCCATTGGGCCAGTTTCATATTTGAAGAATTTTTTTAAAAGCACTCATGACCAATAATTAAAATTACCGAAAAAATTATAATTTATAAACTAACTGAGCTTTTCAACTGAACTAACTGAGCTAAACTAACTGTAACTAAACTGAGCTAAACTAACTGTAACTAAACTGAGCTAAACTAACTGTAACTAAACTGAGCT
>BMAW01131133.1:453237-470156 GCA_019974015.1 Nephila pilipes
CTAACTGTAACTAAACTGAGCTAAACTAACTGTAACTAAACTGAGCTTTTAAAAAAATATATCATTCTACTTTATTGTTCAATTCAATGCATAAGAATTATTGCAGATTGTTACAACATTGTTTTTTGAGCCTTGTGTTATGTTACACAGATTCTGCTACCATCTGTAGATAATAATTAAAACTAAAGCATGGAAAAACGGTGAAAGGGGTAGGGGATCTTGAAAAAAATTCATTGTGAACGGAAAGAAAAACTATTTTTGTGTGTGTGTGTGTTTCAATAATCAAAAACAGTTTTTAAGATATATTACATAATGAATTAGATATGGAATTCTAAGTATTAATATTTGATACCAATATAAAAACACACCTATCTCCTCTCCCTTAAAAAGTAGATTTTTTTTTTCATCATTGCTTGTTTTGGTCAATCATTTTGCATTATGATATTATACCAATATCATAATAAATCATATTTCAGATACAGTATTACCCACTATAATCCCACCCTACCAGTAATTTGGCATTTTCACACCAGGTGACAAGTCACAGAAAATTATTTTATGCCTTCTGCTTCAACAGAAAAATACAGAATATCAATACAAAATCATTTATTTTTTATAGTTTTATAATTATTTTGTATGTTTAACACTTGATTTGTATGTACAATGTTAAATTTCATACAAAAATATATAGCCTTTTCTGTTTAATTACATTATTATTAATCATTTTCCTGTAATCCGGCAGTGCGTTGGTTTGATAACTACTTGACTACAAAAAAGGTACCGTAATTAAATATGAGAAAATGAGCATTTACTCTGAAAAAAGACATTAATTTTACATGATGACAGACATTAATTAAAGACATGATTAAAGATATGATGAAAATAATTTTTGACCACTTAAAAATAAATATAAAAAGTATTTAACCTTTTCAAACTATAAAATTAATAAATCCTCTCAGATAATTTAAATTTTCACATTGCAAAGTTAACAATACAAATATAAATTTTTTTGTCAAAATTCTCAATTTCACTTTCCTAGGTTATTGATCTGAATAAAATAACATTATTTATAAATAATTATAACAATATTTAACTTTAAATATTAAAACCATTTCAAGATTTAACAATTTTTTATTGAAATTTATTTCTCATCAATACATTATATACTTTTTAAAATACATAAATACAACAATTTTTAATACAATTTGAATTTTTTGTATGAAATATGTGTAAGTTAATTTTACAATTAAAGTCATTAATAAGGAATCAAAAACAAGTTTATTATAAAATATTAATACAACAAAATACATTGTATTTTGTAGACTTGTTTTTCTCTTAAGATTAATACAACAAAATTAAATTTGGTAAAAACAATAACATTTCAAAACATTTATTTTAAATACATAAGCTTCCAGATTTTTAAAAAAAATCAAGATTAATTTGAATTTCAAAATAGTATTTGATTTCATTTGACAAATCGTTATTTCAAATTTCATATTAAGATCAAAAACAAATAATTTTTGTATATATGAACAGAAATCTGACAAATAGAGAAAAGTTAATAGGGAACAAATTAATAAAATCCATATATTCCAAATATATATATCTGAAACAAGACTTCTATTGCATAAAAATAAAGAACAGTACTTTTTTTATTCAATAATTCGCTAATTTTCTCATAGAGGAATTGACACATTCCTTAGAAAACTAGAGTTTATAAAAAATATAACTGTATGTAAAATTGTTTTTTAAAATTATTTTTGCTTAATATTAAAGTATAGGATATGTAATTCTGTTTTAGATTAAAAAAAAAAAAAAATGTCCCAATAAACAGAGAGCATCACAATGTATTTCATTTATTTATTTTTGAATGAAATATTTTTTCTCATTTAAAATCGATATTTTGTCACCTACACCACACATAAGCATATACTGTAATATTAAATGGATTTTTAGCATTTCAATTTTAAGAAAGAAATTGCATATTTATAATAATTTCACAAGTTTATATTAAGGAGAATACATAATATAATACGTAATTTTATACATACAAGTTTATATTTATATTGTATTGGGACATTTTTCTACACCAAGATGTATTTTGAGTTTGGATTATGCTTTTTAATACTAGACAAAAGTAGAATTAATATCAATAATTTTAAAATTGTTTTTTAAATTGATTGTTTTTTAAAATTATATTTTAAAAACTTTTTATAAGTTTTTATTACTTTGTATAAACTTTATTTTCTTTTTCATAATTGATCTTAAGAAGTGAGCATTTTACTTTTAAAAGAAAATTCAAGTACTTTTTTTGAACTATATGTTACTATAATTTCTCAGAAATGTTTGTTCATAGATTTCACAGGAATTTCAGAATTTGGGAAAAACCGACATCAGTTTTTAAAACTTATACACATTTTTATTTGTATATAAAACATGGATAGATAAAAATAGAATGAATTTTTTTACATCAATTTCAATAAATATTGAATTATGATAATGTTGTATTAAATTAATGAAAAATACAAAATAATAATTGCACAAAAAAGTGAAATACTTGTTGGTTTCATACAAGAATATTCCTTTATTAAACAAAATAATATCTCACAATTTAACTAACTTTGAAACTGTAGAAAATGCTTATGATTGAAAAATATTTTTCTTATAAAAAGTCATACTATTATATGATTCTCATACTTTCAAAAATTCCTTTAAAAAAGGCATTTTTTAAAATCAACTTTATGCAAAGTTTCTAAATTGAGAGCTTTATATTGATTTCCATGTCAAATAGTAGAAAATTCTGCATTTGTGTACACTAGTAAACTGACTAATGGTAAAATAAAAAAAAAGGCACTTGGAAAAAATACGATATTTAAGTAGTATTTTTTTGATGAATTGGAGGGAATCTTACATTTTTTGTCAAAGTTGAGGTAACACAAGGTACCTGTTTCTTAAGATGCATATTGGCATCTTGAGGTGTAAAACTTTCAAAATCATAAGCTACTCTGCGACATACAATTGTTAAGATCTGAAGTATATCTTTGTCATATGCATATTTCTGTAACATAGCAGAGAGTGACTGAACAAACCAAGAACCATTGGAAGTATTCCTCCAAGAATAGAATCCTACAAAAAGAAAAAGAATTTAATTTTTAAAAAAGTTTTTTAAGATTAAAATTTTGAATTTTCATTTCAAAAGAAATTCCTTAAGTGATTAAATAAACAAGAGCATTATTTCGCACATACTAAAAGTCACATAGTTTTAAAACAACTGGCACAGAAGATTTTGAACAGATTAATACATAAAAATAAACAATACTTATTAACTCATAAATGTGTTGTCAATATCATTAAAACATTTTGTTCATTCTTTTGACCTTATAACATTTCAATAAAGTTTACAAGGAGAAGCTCATAAAATACATTTATATTTTTTTTTATATTTAATTTGAAGATATGAAAACATTTGTTATAATAAAAATTTTCAAAAAGTTTAATTCAAAATTAAGCTCCAATACCAAGTAGTGACAGAAAAACATTTAACTCCTTACAGTATAAAAAAAAGACACATTTAAAAAAATTTCACTAAGATACATTTACATTAAAAATACAGTAAAACATCATTAAATTGGAATAAATGGGATCAAAGGAGGTTTGGGATATCAAAATTTCAAGTTAACCAAATAATGGGGAAAAAATGAAATAAAAAAAATCTTTTTTGTAAAGTTAAAACTTACAGAAAATCATCTTTGTATTGTACAATATGAGTATGATTCATATTTAAAGAAGATAAAAACGTCTGGATTACAATAAACTGAAGTGCAGTTTAAGTTATTTTACTGCATTTTCTACTCAGACAAGAACCATTCCACGAACCCTTTTTCATAGGTGATATAATATACAACTAAGGTTTAGTTGACTTAGCACATATTTGTAAATATTCCCCACTCCTCCATTTTCCTTTCATATATTTATAACTGTTAGAATATTTCAGTAAACAAAATAATTCATCAAAATACAAGGGGTGAAACAAATAAATGTCATTATAGAAGTTTGCAGATCATTTCTCAAATTAAAAAAAAGGGGTGGGGGGAGAGGGATCTCCTTTGAACAGATCAATGTGGGTTATTCAGAGATCCAAGTTAAAGGGGTACGACTTAACAAGATTATACTCTATATTTTATATAACCACATGTAATTTCTTACCAACTTTCTGCTAGAAAATATTCACAATTGAAATTTATATAAATTTTCATGTTCCTTAATTTGTTCCTTACATAAAATGTAAAAGTTTAAAGAATAAAAAAAAAGTTCTTAGTGTTCAATAAAAATAATTTCGTTTGATAACATCTTACAAAAAAAACTTATTAAAAGTATAATTAATTATTATGTCCTTGAAATAAATACTTAAGAAAAAAATTGAATAAAATAAAAATTATTTTAAAAAATTTTGATTTTTACAACAAACAATACTTTTGTTCCAATATATATAATCATATGGAATCAGTGCATTTAACAAATATCCCAAAACTTCAAACTAGCTTCAACAAAAACTAATTAAAATTCAAAACAGCAACTAACATAAAAGAATCTTAAAAACAAAACAAAAAAGTTATTCACACTAAATACTTTAAAATGGAAAAAACTAACCAGGAACAGTTGAATACACAATAAGAAAATCAGCGTGAGTCGGAATTCTTAAGTTATGTCGATTACTATCAGCATCTGAAGATTCTTTGCTTTTAAGATTTACACCACTGTCTAACCTATCTCCTTGACAAGCCTGTAACAAAAGAACTTCAAATTAGAATATTAAAAGATCATTTAAAAAAAAAAAGTTAATATATAAATTTAGATAAGCCATTTAACTATGATTTAAAAATGCCTTAAATAAAAGAAAATGTGCTATAGGAATTAAAATTTAATTACCTGAAATATCAAACAAATTTTTTTATCCAGCAGGCTATCAAATATATAATTGATACATTTAAATCTAATTTTCAAAGAAATCAATATAATTTCAAGAACATTGTTTTACATACAAGGCAAAAAATGAAAAAGCTGACAGAATTGATAACTGATAGAATTCAAAATGAATATCTACGATTGAGCAGTAGATATTTATTTTTAAGAACACATTAATCCAGAGTACATATACAGTTTAATTAACATTAAACTTCAATAAAAATAATTTGGATTCTATGATGATGGTTTATACTCTTGATTACTTAATATTCAACTGATGAAAGAATGGGTGGCCATTTTTATATTTCATCAAATGGAAAAATATTATCTATTTCAAACATAAGTACCTGAGAACACATAGTTACCAAAAAAATAGGGACACCCTTTCTAGATTTTACAATTTTTTTCATAACTGGACAATATTGGTATCAATATGAATAGTTTAAAGGAAAAATTATCATATAAGTTGATTATTTAATTAACATAATCAATTAATTTCTCTCAAAGAGAAATTTTGCACAGAATTTAGGTGTGTGTATGTAGTTTTCTTTTCTTTGTAGAATTTGATAGAAAATAGTCTAAATAGCACCTTTCACAAATTTCATTTGAATCTGATGATTAGTTCCAGAGATATTTAAGAAAAAAAAACTGTTATGGGATCATATATTGAGATTGTTTTTCGTACATGAATCATAATGTGTGTGTTTTTTTTTAATATTTTGTGATCATTCGACTCATATAATTATGATTTATAAACTTGTGCCCACTCCTTAAAACTCAATAACTTCTGGCTGTAATTTTAAAATTGAATATTTCCTGAACTATTGAAGGAAACTACGGAAATTTTGGTATGTTATATTTTCCTCTTTTTGTAGCTGTATTTAATAATACATATAAATCAATTAAATTACTTTTATGTCTTTAGAAATGAAAAAAAAAAAATATTGAGTTTGATGTAAAAAATCGTTTTATATCATTCAAAAGTGTTGACCATGAACTTTTTTGTACCAGTAAATTTTCAAGACACACATTTAATATTAAGATATCCACTTTTTAAACTTTTCCACTTTAAATTTTCTTGCAAAATTTTATAAAATTTAAATTAATTTTGAGATAAAATCAGATACACAGAAAAGATCAAATTTTGTAATGAAAGTTTTTTGTTTTCGATGTTAATTTACCATGTTAATTTATTACATCATGATTTAGTTCCATTTGAGTCATTAGCATTGATACCAAATTTGTCCCGCTGTGAAGGAATCTGTGCAAGTTAATAACAAGTGAATTAAATTCTGATATTAAAGTTTTCGAACATTATTAAATCACAAAAGAGTACAGTATCCAGAATCACCATTTTATTTCACCAATTGATAAATTGAAACATTGAACACAAATTTCATTGGAGATTAAAAAGCTATATTTGATTTACTTTTTATTACTTATCTTGAAAACTTCTTAAAAAATGAACAAAATCCTTAATTTAGGAGAAATTTCTAAAAAAAAATATTCCAATATGCCATTTTATCCCAAGATTTAAATCATTTAACAAATTAATATCAACTAGCCTGAACTTAAGAAAAACAATTTTTCTAAAAATAAACTTTTTTAAAAGCTTATCAGAATAATAATTCTCAAGTTAAATGAAAGGAATAAAATATCAAAATAGAAAAGTAACCTATATATTTTCAAATTTGAATATATATACATGGTACTTTTCCATTTTGCTGGCGCAAATCTCGCCAAGCAGACTTTATTGATGACAATACACATATAAAAAGATATTCTGTTTGGTGTTGGTTATTCATTTTTGGTGACTTTGTCACCTGTGCAGGGGAAATGGAAAAGTACCATATACATATATATAGTAAACATTCTTTAATACAGCATATTTGGGACCATGGTTGAGCCAGACAAGTGATTTTACCCGATTATTGAGCATTAATATAGTTTTAGTTTTAAAAGGGGTGCCAAAGATATATCATTCTCAGTAAAAATTTAAATGATTAAAACACATACAAACTATGTTTATACACATTTTGAACCTGTGTACTCAATATGAATATCCAACAAAATATTTTATTATTCTAGCTATTAACTACAAAATTAAATTCAAACATTGCACATTAATTTAAATATTCTTGTATTTCTGAAAACACAAAAAAAGTAGCGCAGAAAATAAGAGAAATTAATACAGCACAGTGGAAGTTAAAACAAGTTGCGAAAATCAACTCAAATGCGAAGCGAAAAACTATGAGTATTATTGTTTAAAAATGCACCTGATATTGTGTTGTTCCTGTGATTCAAAATCTTCTTCAAAAAAATCTTCAAATTTCACACAAATTTATATGTTCTGCAGAATTGTATTTTTTTTCCATATTTAAATTTTATATTTAAACATGGGATTATCATAATTTTATATAAGCATTTCATTTTTTGTATTTAAGCATCAGAAGTCTGGTCCCACAATACTTAAGCTCCATCTTTCAAGGCTTCTTTTTCTTTACCAGATTCTAACTTCTAAAGCTTGGCTTCTTTTGGTTTTAAACTTTGTATAATCTGTTTGTCACTTGGTTCTTTGACCACTATCACATTTGTACCAATTTCAATGCAATTTATATTTTTTTCATGAAAAACATTGGATAAAAAGTTGTTTGATACATTTTCTACAAAATGTATATAGCACCACATTTTGACCATCACTAGTAATATTGGGAACTTCATCAACAAACACCTGAATGCATGTGAAAATATCTCCATTCAGAATAGATTATAGAATATGCCAAACCATTTAAAGCCAAATAAAATAATAATAATAATAATAAAAAAAAAACACTTAGTGCATACATAAATATATATAATATCAAACATTAATCAAAACATTTTTCTAGCAATTTAAACTTAATTATTCTGGGAATTGAATCATTAATAACACAACTTTTCCTATTCTGATTTTTAAATATTTACTTTACATTAATTCAAAATTTTACTTGCCTGAATGAAAAATAATTTTGGTTTTCCAGCTAAAGTTGGACATGCATCTCCGCGAAATGGTGCAAATAAATGCTCTGTCTTATATTGACCATCAGCAGCGTATAATAAACCTTGTTCTCCGTGGCTTAAGACACAGCACACAAAACAACTGTATTCTGTGTGGTCTTCCTTTCCAACTGAAATAATACACATTAATATTTTTATTTATATCATCTAATATTATTCACTGAAGAAAAAAAATTAATTACTGAATACATAATGAACATATAATGTATCTAGAATCTCCAATTTTTTGCACCCTCCCCCATGAAAAGTCACAAATCTACAAACTGATAATTATATGAAACAAACATTTTGTTCATAACTATTATTTCATTCCATGATAAAAAAAATTATAATTTAAAAGATACAAGAAGTTTAATGAGAAAAAACAAATCTAAATAACAGACTTTTACAATTTTTACAGTCAATGGATATTATATATGAATATTTTTAATAAGACATTTCTCAGAAACAAAACACACTAATCAACAGTTGTGTAAGGGGGGGGATAATTTAAATTATTCAAATAATTTTGTTAATGTATATATATTTTCCTATTAATAGTTAAAGTACAGAGCTATAGCAAAAAAAAAAAAAAAAAAAGTCATCAAATCAATTTTTGACAAGCATTCTGACACTTTGCCTGCTGTTTCAATTTCCAAAATTGCATTTGAATAAAATTTATTCATTTCTGAAATACACAGCTTCAAAAAATGCCAGTTCTTATACTACACGATATTTCTAAAAAAAAAAAAAGGAATGCTTCCTCATTAGCCATACTACTGTCTCACAATAATTAATAATGAATAAAAAGTATAGTGACAGAGAAGAGTAATTATTCAGCAATGTAGCAGCTCAATATAGAGTTATAGAGTATGCAAATCTATGTGTATTCATCCATAAAGAAAGTGTGCATATGTGTGGATTTGCTATTATCTGATATGATATACTTATAAATATGCAAAAAGCAAGCCAATTCTAGAGAATACTGAAAGCAGAAAAAAGAGAAATAAGTGATTGAAAAATATTTTTTGAACTGTCAAACTCCTAAAATGTCATTCAATTAGTTTTTAATTTAATGGATTAGAGCCTGCAATAAATTTCAAGAAATACAAGTTTGTTTAATATTGGTACATAGCATTTGAAGTTATTCTTATATTCAATCTAATCACTTTAAAATGAAACATTTATCATTAATATAAGCTAATTAATTTTAGAAAAATAAGTACTAATTCAACTAATACACCAGAATATTATTTGACAAGTTTATACTATAAAAATTACTTACTCTTCAGTTGAATTGAGAGAGCAAAAATTTGATTTCTAATTTGACACAATTATTTTGCAATACCCAAGTCTCTCTATACCTCATGTAATATTATTACAATTCCTTTAATTTCTAAGAATATTCTTACTAAATAACAAATTAAGTTATTCTGTTTGTATAAAAATTTACCAGTGATAAATACATATGGTGTTAATGATGACATGATTTGACACTATATTGGAAACAAAATTTCATCAATCACAGGTTCAACAGAATTATATATTCAAATAGTAATACAGAACATAAAATTTACAATTGCAAATAAAAAAAATATTTATAGTACAATTTTATAATAATTCAATGTAAGATTTTATTGCGTTTGTATAAAATATAATATATGGTACACATAAAAAATACTAGCAATAATTTATTATATTAAAATGAAGTAAATTTAATTTAAAAATAAATAACTTCTCACTTAAAAAATTAGGATTTAAAACTCAACAATGAAATTGTAAAACATCTTAAAAGAAAGAAAAATTTCTTAAAAGAAAGAAAAAGAAACATAAAAATACACATTTGTGTGGTTGTTATATTGACAGAGAATGCATGAATGATTATTAGTCTATTCAATACATATTTTGAAGAACCCAAAAATTTATTAATATCTAATCCCTTTAGTGCAAGCTATTATAAAAAAAACAGTGTTTTGTTTTACTTCAGTGTTTTAGCTATTATTAATAAAATTTCATTTTGAAAAAAAGATATATATATCAATAATAGCTAAAACATTGAAACATTTATTGATTGCTTTTTCCAAAAAATTATTCAAAACATCTTAATAACCATCAGTTGCAAACAGTAGTTCTAAAAATGATTAGGTACTCTTCCAATATCAATACAGCAAAGAAATGTAATCATCCGAAATATTGAGGAATGTGAAGAAAGGACAAAATTTCTCAAAGCTTAAGATGATAAGATTATTCAAACAACATATATTTTACAATATTTTAAATTTCTATGGACAGAAACAGAAAAATATATTTTTGTAATGATTTCGCAGATGCAGATTTGAAGTGTTTATCTTCCTGATTTGATAAAAAGATTCATTTAGTAAAAAAAACCAACTAACATTACAACTATTTTGCATAATATCAGACCTTATAATTATTCCATCATTTACACTGCAACTTATATTTAAACTGGACACATATAATTTTAAAGTTTAATTCCTTTTCAATTTAACAGAAATAATTTTACTAAACACTACAGTATACTTCAATGATTTATTTTAAAGTGAAACCAATTTTTGATGTTCTCATAATTTTAAAAGAAATATTACAAACCAATTACCCTTTTGTAATTCTTTTTGAACTTCTTTTGTTTTTAAATCATTAAACACTTTCACATCAAACTGAAGTTCTCTAAAACGACAGTACAGACGTGCTGAATCTGCATCAGTACCATTTCTTATGTTCAAACCAGTGTGAGACTCGAATACCTGTAAACATATAATAAAGTAAAACTGCAGTATATAAAAGAATATATTATTAATTTTGAATACTATGTACAGTGAACATCTCAACATATATATCACTATAATGCTGGAAAAAGAAAATAATAATACTAAAGACAAGCAATCAAATTTTAAATTATGATATCTTAAAAGAACACATACACATATATATAACATAGAAGAGTAACAAGAGTCCAAAAATCCAAACATCTCCCAAAATGTTTAAAAACGATTTTTATATTTTTAATGAAGATACAAAAAACAATTATTTAAAGGAAAATTGAAAATATTTTATATTTAAAACCAATCATTGATTCCACAACTGAGAGCTACATAAGCACTAAAATATTCATATAGTAAAGCACTTTTTATACAATAATCATTTGCTAATGCATTATTTTTAAAAAAATTTTTTAATCATCTGCATGAGCTCTGTTATTTAAAATATGAATAAATAACATGAATTTTAATTCTAAACAATGATTTCAATTAAAATTCATAATAAGTTATAACAAAAATAAATCAATTTTACAACAGATAATTATAATTTGCATGTACAAATATGTAAATTAATAAAAAAAAATTATATTCTAATTTAAAATATCCATTCAAGTTAAAAATAATATTAATAAACTAATCTCTACATTATATTGATTGCAATAGAAAACTTAAACCTGACATTCCAAAATAATTTTCTAGCTTATCTTTGATTTAAATATGAAGTTAATGATATCAAAACACAAATTAATATATTCATCATTACATATCATGATTTAACAAATTAAAATAATAAAACCTCTAATTATATATATGAAATAAAATATGCTGTATTTATTAAAGATTGTTAAAAGAATATTGGAAAATATAAAAAAAAAATATCAAAAAATATACTTTGTGATTGAAAATAAGACATTTTCCTCTTTTAGGATAATTCATAAAATAATCATCGCTATCAAGAGAACCAAGTATCACACCAGAACTGTCTTGAGGTTTAATCAACCTGCAATGAATATATTAACAAAACTGATAATTAAAAAAATAATCCAAGACTTCAATTTAACTGTAATGCAATACAAGTACATTCCAGTAGGTAATTTGGATAATCTCTATAATTTAGTGTAAGAAAAATGATAAAAGAACAAGTTTACAGTAAAACAAGAAACAATAAAAGTTTTTGGATATGAATGAATACTTCACATCAATAAATATTTATATATATTTCACAAAATCACACATGTAAATAATTTAAAAAATGAAACACAGAAGTACAAGATAAAAACTTATATTTGTCTCTTTATTTCAGTGAATGTACTGCACAGTCATGACAGATTAGCAAGCTATAAGACATTTATACCATAATTTTTAGCTTAAGCTAATTTAATTCTAACATTTAAAGTTCAAAATTTTAATTGATAAATGTTATTCAATACAGGATTTGTTTAATCGATTTAAAACAACAACATCAATTTTAAAACAAAATAATTATACAGAGACAACTTTCTCCCTCAGTCATGAAATTTTCCAATGCTTCACTTCTTTTACATAATAAAATATTGTACTTTTCCAATTCACTGGTGCAAGCAATAAAGTTTCCAAAAATGATATAACCAACACCAAACGGAACATGTGTATACTGTGTGTTGTTGTCCATAAAGCCTACTTGGCGAGATTTGCGCTCGCGAAATGGAAAAGTACCTAAAATATTAATATATTTTCCTAGTAAAAAATTTATGAATAGCACATTCAGGAATACATACCCAAATATTCCACGAGCATCAGTAACATCTTTTAATGAGTCATCATCCATATTCTCTACAATATCACCTAAAAAGACAAAATTAAAAATTCAATAAAGAAAAAAAAAGGCTATTGAAAGAGGAAAAGAAAAATTAAAGCACAGCAGGGTCATTTTTCGAAATAATCTCTAAATGATTGCAAAAGCAAGCCAAATTGTCTTATAAATTAAAAAAAAAAAAAAATACCAAACATTAAAAAAGTTATACAATATAAAAATATTGACAAGAGGAATTTATTTTTTAAAAAAATATAGGAAAAAAATATATAAATTATATGTCTACATGAATAAAGTTATTGTTCCCCTCCTCCCCAACTTTTGCAACAAATTCTTTATTTACATTAAAAACTAGCAAAAGACATACAAATATGAAATGCCAAGTTTAATATATTTTGCATTTTAACACATAAATAAATTTAGATTATAAATGAATTTTCATTGATACAATCTTGTTACAACACAACAAAATCTTGGCAATAAATATAATTTTCAAAAAATTAACAAATTACCAAGATCAAAAATAAACTATTGTGGTAAAAAAAAATTCAATTTCATAAAACACAAGTTATGAATAATTTACTAAATTTTTACATAATATCAATTTAAGAAATATGAGTACTACTAATTCTAAATAATTACACAATTAATTCTAAACAGCATATCTTTAAATAAAAAAATTACAACAATTTACATTTATGTCGTTAAAAATAGACTTAACTCAAATATATAATTGGAAGTATTTACTCATAGTAAAACCCATCAAGGCAAAAAATATTATGAAAAACATAAGGATTCTACTTACTTTAAATAAGAGACATAAAGTTTAATAACAATGATCAAATTTCAAATCGAACTAAATTATTTAGGATTAATTTTTCTATTTAAATTTGCCTTGAAGTGAAAGAAATGAATATATAAGAATATGCACTTTTTATGATCTTCTATATATATATATATATTCGTTGACTAGATAAAATATTTCTCAAAACTACATACAAAAAAGGGTCGAGATTTTTAGACACTATAAATTATGAAACATGGCATTAATTAAGCATAGTAATGAACTAATTCTGAATTAATGGCTTGACTAAGATAATTAGTAACAATAACACATTAAGTAATATTAATAAGTGAATATTATGACTAGTTTCAAAAAATATAATATGAATAAATTATATGAGTTATTTTATAACATGGATTTCCCGAAAATTAAATCACTAGAGATGTTATGATAAAATAATTAACAGCTCTAAAGTATCATTATGACAATTAAATCAATGAACTGCAAAGGAACAATGATTATTTCATTAATAAAATTTAATACTCAAGTTTAATTTGATAGAGTATATAAGGTCCTTCAAATATCACACACGATAAAAACTAATATCAAACAGCAAGCTCATTTTTTAAGTGCTGCAATATTTTAAGTGCATCTATAAATATATTTATATCAAGCATCTCTTTATGAATATTAAGAGGAAAAGTAGTTCACAGGAACAAATGCAAAAATAAATAAATAAATAAAAAAAAACCCTGGATAAATATATAACATAAAAGTAATAATATTAGATCCAGATTTACAAACCTAATATATTATTGGGAACTTAATACATCCAGCAAAAAATTTATTCATCAAATAACACCTTTTACAAAATTTTATTTTTTATGCATTCCAATCATCATTGGTATCAGTAATATTTTATAACACATATCAGTCATCTAAATTTTAACAATACACATTAGCACAATTTCAAACTTTGCTTTAAAATATTTTTGCAAAATCCTATTCTCAAAATGTAAAATATTATAATTCAATCAATAGCTGGGATAAGTAAAATAATGTTTTACTATTAAGAAAAATGTTAAATAAAAATATTCCATAATTCATTGGTGCTTACTACAAAAACTTCCTTCAAGAAATAGTAAATATTCTTTTCCAAGATTATACTGATATTAATTTGTATCAATATGCCAATTTTTATCCTAAAATTAAAATTAACTTAGTCAATAACTTAATAATTGTATAATGTTTTGGACAAAAATTAACACTGTGCAACATGAACTTGCAAGTTATATTCTCTAATATTTATCTTCATTAGGAGATTATCTCAATGATTAGGTATCACATAAACAATAAAAAAGAAAAGAAAAAGAAAACATATTATTCACACTTTTATAATGCTACTCAGGTTCAGTAATTTTTTTCAAAACAAAATAGTTGAAAAGGATTTACAGAATTATTTGAATCAAATATCCTTTCGATCTTTATAGAACAATGAAAATCATAAAAAAAATAATAAAAACCCAAGCTAAACAACCAGTTAATCTTTTAATCAATTAACACGCATATCAAAAACACGCAAAACAAAAACGCACAAGAAATGCACTAACCCATTGTTATCACGCTGTTTAAAATGAATCACCAAAATCGGTTACTTTCTCCATGGAAACCGAAGAAATGTCAGATTTATTTTTTTAAAGAGACGGAAGTGTGAAGTGACATACTTCCGGTATCACAATACGTCAAATTAATGTTATTTTGAAGGGTTTTTTTTAAGAAAGATTTTTATAATCTTTACTTCCCCTTTTTTATTTACTTTATTGTAACCTAGGATTCGAATTCTAATTCCAGTGAAAACCTGTCGCGGCCGAAGATGAGGTACTTGTTTAGATGCTCTAAGTCGTCATGTTCTCGTAGCGTGTATGTGGATAATGGGATTCCAGGGTAAATGACATTTCAGCTATTAAAAGCAAACAACAATATTTTTATTCATACAAAATCAATTAAATTAGTTTTGAAGCAAACAAATTAAGCATTATATCAACTTCCTTAGGTACTATCCGGAAAAAAGCGACTCATAACATATGATCAATTCATACAAAATTATTTTTACCAATTTAGATGTATAGAATACAGGTGAAATAATGAATCCGAGGTACGAGTTTCGGTTTAAATAATTTAAATAAATTATCCAGCATTTCAAAAGCAGAATTTTATTCAATGTAATTTGATTTATCAGAATGTTCAATGTAATTTGATTTATCAGAATGAATTTAAGTAGAACAAAAATAAAGTAATTAAAGCCAATTTACAGATTACAATTTACAGAAGCTAATTTATAGATGCTATTCCCGAGTCCCTCATTGCTTGAGCATACTATAGTAGTGTATTGTTATGGAGGTTGTATGCTTATGTAAATTTCATCTGAAGCAGATGAATTGAAATGGGCTGAAATTCGAATGTTCAAGGTCTCCTACCCTTGTTTGAGTATACGAAAGTATTGTATGGTAATCGAAGTTATATATGTATGCAAAATTTCATCTCAAACTGGCAATAGGAAGTGGGTTGAAACTCGAGAGGGTTCAAGGTCCCCAATAATTTTAATCGCTAGTTTATATATATATATAGTTTACACGTAATATATAAATATCTAAATTGAAAAACTTCATCGTTTTTCTTTACTTTTCGTAGAATTCTTTAAAAGAAAAGCACGTGAAAAAAATAGACCTATCCTACCATTTCATCGTAGATTTAAATTTGTCTCTATGAAATTTTAATTTCCTGCAATTTTAGAATTCTTCATTCGGACTTCTATACATTAACTAGGGTCTGTCTGTTTTATTTCCTTCTTGCATTGGTGACCTAATTCGTGTTAGGCACATTTATTGTTGAAATGCTTTGAATTAAAAAAAACTAGAAATTCTTTCAGAAAAGGACATGTATTGATCGTGTGCCCTCTGCTAAAAAAAATACGTATTTTTCACTAACGGAATGTCCATTTAACACTCTTTTTACAGTGACGTCCAACACTTTTTTTTTAAGAGACCGACTTGAGCTTGTAATTCCACCGGTCTTGGTTATATTACCCTTTTAGTCACTTGACCGAGGTTCAAAAGTACGAGATCCGTCTCCAATAGACCTCGTGTTGCTTCTAGTCTGACGTTAAGAAAACCAGAAAAAACCAAATATTACCATTTATATAACAGAACTTTAAATGATGTATATCTGAAGAATTTGAAAGTAGATTTAGAAGGCAGATTTCATGATGAGAATTTGGTTAAATTAAACTGCCTATTTAAACAATATTGTATTTATTACTATTGTAATTTTACAATAATAATAATAATAATACTAAAAAATCTTATAAAGTAACACTCTCCTCTTGCTGAGGATTAGATATAGTCTTTCAAGGCATTGAAGGAGGGAGTAAAAATGATACTAAAAAACGACATAAAAATTTTATAATTTTATCTTACGATATGATTAGTAAAAAAAAGTTTTTTTAATCTCTTACAAAATCTCATCTTATTTATAAATAATTCATTAACTTTCCTATCCTTTT
>BMAW01131143.1:0-32372 GCA_019974015.1 Nephila pilipes
TTTTTCTTCTCAAGCATACATTTATTTTTTCATTGCGAAGAGAAGAAAGGATTTCAATTAAACTGACTCCTAATAATAATCATAATAAAAAAAATAAAAATAGAAAAATCTGCTGTCCCTGAAAGAGTACTTCTGGCTTAGTGTTTGTAGATGAAGAGGATGCACCCCTTCCCCCCAAAAAATGAAAGTTTGATTCTTATGGTATTTTAATTATTTTTCTTAAATGATCTTTATTTTTTAAATTTTTATAACTTGATAAAATCATATCAATACATGAAAAGTTTTTAAAAGGAGAAAGAAGATTCATATAACATATATTTACTTTTTTACCGAGTGGTTATTCTAAACTAAAAAATTGTTTCTGTCACGGCAATGCCGATATGCATCCCCTAGAATTATTTTCAACCTCTGAACACTTGCACTTATTATTTTTTTTGGGACTACACTGACATTTAAATTAGAACACTTTTTTTAAAAGTATTTTTACTTTTTTAAAACAAAACTAATTACAATTTCAAAAATTAGACTGAATGCCCTTTACTTTCGGCAAACAGATGGATAAGTACACAATATCACTTTTTTTCACAATAGAAAATAAAAAAAAATTTAAAGTTCAACCACGTACTAGTCTTCTCCATTCCAGATATCCAAATCATTCCACGTGGTTGCTGCATCCCATCTACAACTCGTCTGGTCATTAACTAAGGGGGTGGGATGGGTAGAGTCCCGTAATGGAGCGAGCTTCCCTCCCGGATCCCCGCGGACCCATCGGCCCTGACAGAGGTCGACCTCTGCTGGACACCTAATGGCCGGACTAATGGCTTATCCGGGTTGGTTTATTAACCGGACGTCACGGGGCCATTACGGAATCAAAACTGATAGATCGACACCCCCCCGTGACTTTTTGTCTACCCCCCATGAGGATGAATACGTTCTCTTTTTTTTCTTTACCCTCACTCCCCCTAGTTCTGTTTTGTAGAAATCTTTGGCCTTTTATTCCGTAAAAACGGGATGGGGTGTTGGATTAGTCACTTTTTGTCATTAACACTCCCTCTCCCCCTCTTCAGATGTAAATAAAAGAGGGGTGGTGGTTTGTGAATAGATCTTGCGCAATCGTTTTGTAATCAAATTGGTACGAAGCTGTGGTTAATATTAAACATACGGTTCGGATTGCCTTAATAAAGTATTCATTAATTCAAAATTTTTGAAATTTATGTCACACAACTGAATAATTTTTTTTTGAGATTGGTATAATGTTTAGTACATTTAAATTGATAAAATGACTGTGAAAATGAACGAGTTTGTACATTAAAATGCGGAACAGACATTTTGTTTGATTGAATAAAGAAGAAATACTTACTATATTCAATTTTCGAATGTAATATGCCCTCGGGGGCTTTCTTTCTTTTGATAAGAACGGAAATCACGACCCCCAGACACTTTATCAATTTTCTTTCCCATGGGGTTCGCTATTTTTGGTAAACAAGGGTATCCCGCACCCGGGATACCCAGCGATCCTTCTCCACTTTCATCCCTCCTTCTAGTCACCAATTGTTATATTTTTTCTTTTGTTATCAAACGTCCAGATCACAGCTGCACTTTCTTTAAGCACCATGGCTATATATTGCTTTAGCGTCAATTATATATATCTCGAAGGAGAGTCGACTGCAGTCATCGAAACAAGGAAGACATGCTTGTTGATGTCTCGTAGCCATATAGACGATTTGTGATTTTAGAAGTTACAAGACGATTATTATTTTTGCTTTTAAATGTAATTGTGAAATGTCTCGTCCAGTGTGTGCAATAATTGTTAATGTGAAACGTCAATATTAGATGTGCTACAATTATAGGTTTAATTCTTTAATTAGAACAATTAGTAACATCGGCCATCCCCCTATATATATATATATCGTTTGGATTGGAATCCAAACGATATATAACTAAAAGTAACAAGAGGGCTATTTGAGGTGGGTCTCGTAATTTTCAACAACGGTAAAATATTGAGAACAACACATGTCATAGTACATCCTTTTTCAAGCTTCCATGCTACGCCACCGGTGAATTGATTTTCCGTTTAACGTGGTGATGTGATTGTATATTAAGGTCGTACTGAGAAGCAACACGGGGGCTATTGGCGGCGAACCTCGTAATTAGAATCAAATATGTGTCCAAAAATTACAATTAAAATATATAAATACATGTTACTGTAATTAAGGTCTAAGTCATAGTAACAAGCTGCTTCCTTTGAACGTTTAGCTGAAAATGGTACTATAAATATAAGAAGAAATAATAATTCGATATAAAAACCAACGTTTTTAAAAACAACGTTTTTATATAGTGGCAAAGTTTATTAGAGAAAATTATTGAAATATTAGTTAAAACTGTTAGTTATTTTTAACTTTAAAATTCACTTAAAAAGAGACATTTGTGACAGTATTAAAAAATTCATAATACTCATAAAATCAAAACATGCATTTGAAAGTTTGTAAGTCATTCTATTAAAAAAAATGGGAACCAGAATTCAGAAAAAATTATTGTGATAAGACATGACGCCAAATATTGGAAACTTTCTTTCTTGCGAATGATTACTGACTAAAAGTCAGCAACCCTTACTATCTCGGAGATTGTAAAGGGGAGATAGTATCTCCCTTTTGCGAGTACAAAAGGTTTACGATAACCTCATGCGGTGTGGGGAGTGCCCGGTGCTCCCAGAGGGGGAAAGAAATTTTTCCCTCAATCCTAAAAGCGCCTAGAGGAAAGAATATTTTGACTTATTAAAATTATTGAAATATTAGTTAAAACTTGTCGCAAACGTGTAAATATTGCATTGTTAGGCGAATTCGAACGATTCCCAAAATTTCACAGCTCTAGCTTGATGGGAAGTTGGTTAAATTAACGATCGAAAATTTGATGACACACACACTCACACACACACACCAAGTGAAATTCAGAAAAACGTTGTAAAAAATGTAATGGTAATACATAAAAATTAAAATATGGTCACTTGATTGAACGTCTATAGCATGTGATAAAGATTTTTTCCAGGTTACGAGGATGACACTTGAGCTGGAACTTCTCCCTCCAAACTTCCACACATGCTGACAGTGGTGGGAGCTCTTTTAGAGTTATCAGGGCTGGAACCCACGACTGACGTGGAGCAGCCTCCATAATATTTATGTCTCACTAGGAGTAGGTGGACTCTGAGCTTAAACTCGATTTTCGACTAGACCCTCGCAGGCCACAAAGTCAACCCCCACTAGACTCCTTTTCCACAAATACTAAATAAAATAATCTTACTTTAAGAGTTAGTAAGGGAGAGAGTTGAAAATGCTATGCATACATGAACAGATTCCTTAATTCCGAGTAAGCTAAGCTATTGAAATCAAAATCGAAACCGTAAAAATATACAATTTTTTTGAAAATAACACCGGTAAAAAACGAGTTTTTTGTTGAACATGGATTTTAATTCAAAATTCACACTTTGCGTAACATAATTTTCTTATACCTTAATTTTTAAGAGCAATTGGAAACGTTGAGTCAAATTGTATTTATACAATAATTAGTTTTAATAATTTATTTTGTTATTTGACGTTTATTACATTTATCATCTAAAATAAATACGTGTAAAATATTTTAGCTCAATTCAGCGTTATGTTAATCAATTAAGCTACATGTAAGTAAAATTAAAGTAAACGATAAATTATGATACTAAATTGAATGTATTTAAGCTAAATGTAATTAAAATCAAAGCAAACGATAAATTATTGAACGACGGGTTTAGCAACCATTTGGCGACTTGGCGAAAAACCTGGTGTAAAATTTAATTCTTTAAATAATTAGTTTTAATCAATCAAATTTATTAATTATGATAAAAACAATGTATTATCATCCAATACAATCGTGTATATAAAATTTCAACTCAGTCGAGCGCTTTAAAAGGTGAGAAAAAAGCTTTTAAAGTTTTGTCCTAGACAAAGCTACAATGTGAGTTATAGAAAGCTCCTTAATAATAAATCTTTGAACTGCTTCTCTCAAGCAACTATTGCGCTCATTCAATTTGATTCTTGTCATTCATGCCAGAAAAATATTAAGTATTTAGTGACAAAAGAAATATGTTTAAATAACTCCCTTTAATGAAATTATCAAATGAATTTGAGAACTTAGAACGGGACTTTTTTGTGACAGAAACTTAGTTACAATTCATATAGTGCTACCAAATCAACAAAGCTTTGGATATGGGTTTTGATATGCTACACTGTGGTTCAAGTATTAAGTTAATTGTCTTTTAAGATAGATTTGGGACGGGAGGTACAATTTCCATTAAATTGCAGACGTACATGATCAAGGTATTCACGTAAATTTAAAGAATATGTTTTTGTGACAAGTATAGCTACCGAAATTTATTACTTTAAATCTCTCAAACAAATTCAAAACATTTTCGAATGTTTTGAACGAGCCATATGGGTAAGTTACACAAATTTCTCCTTTTCGCACTTTTCTTGTCAAACAATTAAGGTATATTTCGAATTTTTATTTATAATCTGACAAATTTACAGTTACTATAAATTTAAAATTACAATTAATTAAAATTTTACAATTACTGATTTCTGCAATAAGCTTCTCTATAAAAATTTCCATTTCAATATCTAAATTTCGAATATTTATTCTAATGTCTTTTCAAATGAAAAGACAAACACATAAAAAATAAATACAAAAATTTATTTATACAAATCAATGCTTACTAATCCTATAAATTCTAGATTCAAGGCATTTTGATTTCGTGAACGTAATGTTAATCATATAGAATATCTACTTCCCTCTACAAAAACGTAGACTATTCTATCTACTTTCAAGCAATAAAGTATATCCCAAAGAACAAAAAATAAGGAAGGTTTCCACGGAATAACAATTTCTTTCCGATTTTTTTAAAAAAATATTTTTATGTCTGTTTTAGTAATTAGTTGGAACGTTTTCCGGACTCTAAAGGAATTTTAAAATATTTTCAAAAACTGGAGAGAAAGTGTAATTCTGCAGAACCCTTCGTTATTTTTTTTTTCTTTTTCAGATGCACTTTTTTGCAATCAAATAGATAAAATGGTAAAAATATTTGAGGACGGTAGTAGAAATTCCATAGGATTAACACTGAGTTCATGAAATCACAATCGCTTGGTAAACGGGAGACTTAAACAAGTATAGATATTTCCACGGATAATGCATGTAATAATAATAATGATGATGAAACTTTTCTTTTTCTTTTTAAGAGTTATTTTACAACATATTACGCTTTAAGTCCTTTTCTCCAAGAAGATCCTTTGAAAAGAGAAGGACAGAGAGAAGAACAGAAGAAGAAAAGAAATAAAGATGACAACCAAAACAAAGTAGTCTTTTTGCTAAATTTGCTGAGCGTCACATCTTTACTACCCGGATTCCGTGGCCTCCTTTTCTTTTATTTATTTATTCCATGAAACCTGGTATTCTCTTTCTTTCTTTCTGTCTCTTTTTTTCAACAATTAATTACCTTTGAAGCGAGCAAAAGTCACTAATTTGTCAAACAGCGGAGAAAGCGATCACAACGCTTAAAACAAAACCCACACAAACCGAGGAGTTTCTCGTTTGTTATTTCTTTTTGAGCAGTCTCATTCATTTTCCATCCACGAGTTGAAGTAACGCAGTAAAAGCTGGATAACTGCACATGCGCGTACGTAGAGGTATCTTCGAAACACGATTTTCTTCTGGTCTACAGTGTTTTGTATATCCGAGATAAATGCATTTTTTTTTATATATATTTTAGTGGAATTGGCAATTAATAGCTTTTCAATTTAACTTCAAACATACCAAGTATTATTTCGATTCCCCTTGTAAAATAAAGGTTGTTGATAAAAAAAAAAAAAAAAAAAAAAAAGGTTGTTAAAATAAAACTTAAATGTATAACGATTCAAAAGAAAAATATAGGGTGTTTCGAAACTTTTTAAAATAAGTGTATAAAACGTGTGTCTGATTTAAAAACTTGTGTATGAAACATATGTCTTATTTAAAAACTTGTGTATAAAACATGTGTCTTATTTAAAAAAAAGAAAAACAAAATCTCAAGCTAATATGATATATAGTTTCTGAGAAATCTTTCGCGCGAGATAAAAAAAAAATTTCTTTCGAGAAAAATGAAGCTAAAGTTGAAAAATAACAAAAAAGTAAAACAAGATTTAGTTTTATTTCCGATAAATACGGAAGTTTTAGTAGAATCATTTACATTTTTAGCACCACTATGATCAGAAAAGATGGGGGTCTAACTTTTTTTTTTTTCAAAAAATCGAAACTTTTGAAGTTTAAAGGTCCTGAGACCTTTTGACATTTTTAATGCAAAATAGAATTCGTGGTAAGGCGATAGTTCCACTTTAGAACGATTAATTACTATTCTTAACAATGTCCGTTGCTCTATTCTTAATGAATTTTAGCCTCAACACTTTTACCGGTAGTACGGTAAATTATGTACATGCCTGTAATACGGCTTGTAACCGACATACACTATTACGTTACCAACGAAAGAGATACTTTTTTTTAATTGATTAAAACAAAAACAAGAATACAATACGATAATATGTCTCTAACATATAAAGATGCTAATATGTTCTAAAAATGAACGATTATTTAATGATTACTAACCTTAAACAAATAAAGAATTTGAAAGAACCTTTTCTACAGCTGGGTTATTTTGTACAAAAATTAGATCAATTATGGAGACAATAGTGTTGATGGATTAAGGTTCTAACTTGATTATTATTTACAACATGTTACAAATAGATCCCGTTTTTAAGTGTATATTTTATAATTGTTTCGGTTGTGAAAGATTATTCACGCGCACTTATAATTAATCATAAAATTTTTGAATTTTATTTCGTATTATTTATGTTTAGAATACAGTTTATTTCATACAGTTTTGACACAGCATACAAATATCAAATTAAATGTCTTATTAATATGAATTTCCATCAAAGGAATTCCCAGTAATTTACCGGTTTTGTTTGAAAATTGTAATGTATGGTTTTTTAGGAAAGCAAAGCCGTTATCTGGCGGCCTTAATATTGCGGCGGTCGGCGTCACTAAAACCTTGTCAAAGCAAACCACATGACGTAATTTCCTAAAGAGCGTTGAATGTTGGCAGAACGTAAATCAGCGGGAAATCTATGTTTCCTAGCAAAGACTTGACTAGGAAAGCTAATGACGTAATATAATGGCCGGCAGATAACGGTTACGCTTTGCTAGGAAACCAAAGCTTTACTGAATTATCCGTAACAAAAAAACATGGCAAATTTGTAACTGGAAGACACGTCTGCTCTCTTGAACATTTTTTGGATCTCTGTGTTCCTTTCACGACAACATTTTTAGTGTGAAGTGAATTCGGCCACGCTTTTTTAAAAACATATGACATATTTTCAATTGTTTGCTTCCGATAGAAATAATTTCAGTTATTGGTCCCCGGTCGTCCAGACTAGGGTGGAAACAACACCTGCAGTGATGAGAGATCCGTTGATGGTGTATTTTGCGTTCTCAGAAGTTGCCACTTCTGTAAATATCGACTTTGTTCATTAGCCACAAAAATGTCACATGGCCTTTCTCGAAGGGCACAGCTGCGTTTTAACCGGCATCTTTGTAGGAATGTGAGGGACCCAATATAAAATTCTTGATTAACTGTAGAGCGCACCCGTCATTTAAACAAGTTTATGATGGAGTAAGAAATTCGATCGATTCAGTTGGCGATAGAAAATGCAGCATATTTTCTGAATTAGAATTTATAATATTGTCGAATAAAATAATTGATTATTATAATTTGATTACTTCCTGATGCAAGTAATAATCAATTATATCTTAATAAAAATTTAATTGAGTAATATTTCTGCTGATGTTAGAGCTTCTGCTGAGCAAACTGTTTCTCAGGGGGAAATGTAGGATATTGTAGCAAACGTCACATGCAAACCAGTTGATTTCGTCATGAACGAAGTGATCCAATGAGACTCGGAGGATGAGATGCTCGCGCACCTAGAAGGGAGAGAGTGAGGACGAAGGAGGAATGAAGTGGGAATCTAGTGTATGTTTGATGGTGCATGTTTAACGGTTAAATAAAATTTAATAGATCTCTCTAGCCTGACTGTATTCGTTCGTAATACGTTACAATATATTGAAATCTCATGGTGAGATGCATCGAAAGCTTTTGTACGAACCTCCTGTGTCAGATTAAAAAACGATTTGATGCTCGGCCAACAAGCTGAGTTGCTATAGCCATGGAATAAACAATTTATTTGAACCCCGACAGTGAGATTAATCTAACATGTGGTAATAACATATAGTTGGAAAAGAACTGATAGTAAATGCATGAATAATATGATTTAACTACAAAATGCAGATCCTCTATTTCTTAGTATAATGCTGTATGTTTTTGCCGTAATAGCAAACATACTATTTTCAGAGGTTGCTTGTTTCAATCACGAAATAAGGATTTTTTTAAAAACGTTTTTACAACGTTTTTCTGAATTTTACTTGGTGTGTGTGTGTATGTGTCATCAAATTTTCGATCGTTAATTTAACCAACTTCCCATCAAGCTAGAGCTTTGAAATTTTGGGAATCGTTCGTACTCGCCTAACAATGTAATATTTAGACGTTTGCGACAAGTTTTAACGCATATTTTTTTAAATAATGCAGTTTAGCCTAATCACTTGGCGCAATTTGAATAATTGCCAAACTTGGCGAAATTTTTTTTTTTGGCTGAATGTTAAGTTCGCTTTGCGGACCAATTTAGCAACATTTGGCAAAATACCGCCAAATAATTCCTTTCTCCAAGAGTGGTTTGACTAAACTGTATTCCAACCATTTAATTTACCGGATTAATTAATTTTAGTTAGTTTTAAAATTGTTATGTATTTCACTTGGTGTGTGTCTGTATGTATGTGTATCAGTGTGTCATCAAATTGTCTATTGTTAATTTAACCAACTTCCCATCAAGCTAGAGCTCTGAAATTTTGGGAACCGTTCTTATTTGCCTAACAATGCAATATTTAGATATTTGCGACCAGTTTTAACTAATATTTTAATAATTTTTTTAATAAACTTTGCCACCATATAAAAACGTTGTTTTTAAAAACGTTGGTTTTTATTTCGAATTATTATGTATTTCACTTGGTGTGTGTGTCATCAAATTTTCGATCGTTAATTTAACCAACTTCCCAACAAGCTAGAGTTCTGAAACTTTGGGAATCGTTCTTACTCGCCTAACAATGCAATATTTAGACATTTACGACAAGTTTTAACTAATATTTCCTTCAATAATGCAGTTTAGCCCAACCACTTGGCGCGATTTCAAAAATTAGCACCAAACTTGGCGATTTTTTTTGGCTGAACGTTAAGTCCGTAAGACGGACCAGGATAGCTACATTTGGCAAAATACCGCCAAATAATTCTTGTCGCCAAGGGTGGTTGGGTCAAACTGCATTCCAACCATTTAATTTACCAGATGAATTAATTAATTTTAATTAGTCTACGTTTTTATGTATTTCACTTGGTATGTGTCTGTCTGTGTGTGTATTAGTGTGTCATCAAATTTTCTATCATTAATTTAACCAACTTCCCATCAAGCTAGAGCTTTGAAATTTTGGGAACCGTTCTTACTTGCCTAACAATGCAATATTCAGATATTTGTGACCAGTTTTAACTAGTATTTCAATAACTTTCTTTAATAAACTTTGCCACCATATAAAAACGTTGGTTTTTATCTCGATTTTTTTTTTTTTTTTTTTTTTTTTTTTTTTGAGTTCGAATCAGAAATGACAATGCAGTACGATTACATTTACGATGCAAAGTTACCACCTTGGCACTCGCAGCTTACATTTTTCGCCAAGACCACTATAATGCGTTCAGCATTAAATTAATAATAAATTAGTTTATTAACGTAGCGCTGAGAAGTAACACGAGGGCTATAGGCAGAATGCCCAAGGGGATCTCACAAAGGGTTTAGAGCTACAAATCGGCCGCCGGTAGGCAATTAACCCCACACTCAGCATTTATTGACAAAAGAAAAGATATTACATAATTTCGAAATCAAAAGTAAATAAAGTTTACAATGTTTTACTGAGCAGAAAATGCACATGACAAGAATATATATATATAAAAAAAAAAGAGCAAACAGTAGGAATTTTCTTACTGAAATAAGATGCATAACAGGCTAAATGGAACATTACAAAAGCGACCACAAACTCGTAAATAAACATTAAGTGTTAAAACAAAAACAAGAAGGCATGTACCATGTATATAATTATAACTACACAATGAGAAAAATTTAAATATTAAAGAATGTAATAAAATGCTGAAACAATTAATAAATTTTCTGGGTAATTTTACAAGCCGTAAAATACACAAGAATTCAAACTTGAAATTAAAGTAAGGATTTTCAGACACGCACTTCAAAATGGATTATTTCGCTTCAACAACAGGGTGTTTTAAATTAAAATCCCTGGTAAATTGGCAAGAGAAAACGTAGTGGTCAGCATCTCCAACACAGCCACAGGAACATAAATTTGTATTTTACAAATTAAAACGATTTAAATAAGAAACGAAGAAACCGTGACCAGTAAAGAAGCGAGTGATAAAACTAGAATTCGTATAAAAACTCAGATTTGGTTTAGGAATATAGGACCGTCAATTGGACCTCACCATCAATGACAGCCATTTGCAAATGAATTCATTTGTAAATGAATCTCCGGTATCGTTATAATAATCTCCGACATGGGCCCGAACTCAGTGTAAGTTGTAAAAATCAGAATAGTTTGCTAATTTTTCTTTAATGGTATTAATAAAAGCCGATTTATTTCTGCTACTCTGCAATAGCAAAATTTATGATAAACTGTCGGAATAAATAGAAACTTTGAAATTATGAGGTCCCACAATTCGGCAGCAAATCCGATTACCGAAAGCTCGGCCTGGAAATCTGAATTAGAAGAATTCAGTTTAAACATGTAGACACTATTTAGGATACCCCAGTGGAAGACACACAGCGAACTCATTTTCGGGTGGGTTATTGGGGAAGGATCTGGTAATTTTGAATCTCGGTCTAGTGATGAAGTCGACATCTGAGTTGGCACCGCTCTCTCCAAACTTTCACACCTCGCCAAGAAGGACTTCGGATCTCGACAAATGCAACGTGCATCAGCCTCACTATACCCCGGGTCTTTAGTGGCATCAGAGGTAGAACCCACGACTCGAATGAAACGAATTCGGAACCATGACCACTAGGCTACAGCGGCCACAGAAATTAATGAAAGAATAAATAGAAATGCACGCACGTTTCAAAGGTCTTCTTTCGGTCGTTTTATGTCCTGCAACGACTCGGACGTAGTTGTCTGGATATTGGTCGGCCCGTTTTCCGCTGTAGTCCCGGATGGAAGGATCGGCACCTGCATATTAAAAATGAACAAATTAACATATTTAAATGATGCAGATTTTGCTATCAATTAATAAAGAACTATTCTATTAATTCTGAAAAAAATAATCAGTAGAGATTACTGAAAAAGTAATATATATTAATGATGCAAGAAAGAAACGCATACAAGTAAACACAAATAATTTGTGACGAAAATAATAGAAATTAATAATGTATCGGAAAGAATCCTATATCAAACACCATTCACAATCGCTAATTGTGGTCAGTTTTTTGTCACATCATTTATTCATAGATTTTTTTCGAACATTTTAAAATCTTTTTTGATTGCATAAATTGCAATGTATTATATTTAAATAACATTACACTTTCTCTCTCGCTTAAACGATTTGATATAATTTTAAAAATGAAGATCGGTTGCTAAGATTGTGACTGCACGATAAGGTATTCGATTAATTCGGAACTAGGTTTTAAAAAATGCGTATTTATGACTTCTTTACACGATTTTAAGTTAAAAACTATTAATTCTATTTTCCAAAATTTATCTCTAAAAAGAAATTTAAAAAGGTATTTTTGGGGTAGAAAAACCGGAATATATTTTTTTAAATTTATTACCATATTTCCATAAAATTCTCATTAAAAAGAGAGATCATACCATAATTACTTTTGTACCTTGAACTGATTCCCGCTTAAATACTGATGAAGAATTTCTCACGTATCCAGAGTATTTCTAAGGTTATTGAAAACCGATTTGTCAATATGGGTGTTCATGTGGAAAAGTTTTATTTTCTCATTGTTAATGTGATACAACAAGGTTCTCACGCGTATTTCCCTTTTTGGACCCCAAGGATGGGGAGAGAGTAGTTGACCTTGGCCTTGGAGTGGGTCCGTAGAAAAAGTAATCGGTGATTTTTGCTGTGCCTCGATCAACCAGACTAAAAGGGACGTCTCACTCGGGGAAGTTAATAAGGTGTTTTAACTTCTGGCGTTGTTAAAGAGAGTCGCTGCATACTTCCCCTCCTTTATCACCGCCATAACACAACAAGAAACATTGGTATTTGCGGAAGGATGCATTTTCAGCCATTGCTGCAATTGATCTACATCCCCTCCCTATTGAATTGAGTTTTGCGTGGGGCAGTTTTCCATTTGAAGGCATCTGCTATTTCTAGTTGAGTGAAGGGTCTCGTCGACGCGTGAGCTGTAGCCGGAATATCACTAGACATGATTTATGTGCGGTTGTCTTAGTTAGATACACAGAGGCAAGTATTTTACGTTCAAGGGCATATGCAATGAGTACTTCTAGGCTGTGCTGCTATCTAGTGTTTGAGTCATGGTCGGCGTTGTGTGTATTTCCACCCCTTGAAGAAGGAGTGATTGTGTAGTCTTGATCTTGGAGTAGCCAGTGGCTGTTTCGAACCCTGGTGCAATGGATTTGAAGAAAAGTTGACCGGTCGCTTTTTGCTGCGCCTCTGCCAACTAGGCTAAAAGAGACGTCTTTCTCAGGCTAGTTAATAAGGCGTTTTAACTTTTGGCGTTGTTGTTCTACAAAGTCGTTGCAACGTTAATTGATTTGAGAACTTCTTTTTGTGCAGGTCGAACGTAAATTAGAATCGAAATATTGAAATGTAGTGAATAAGATTCATGAGATTACAGCATTTGTAACCTGTGTAGAATTTAATGTGATAGTAAGAGATTGGATAATTTGAACTGTGAGATTAGTCACATGCTTATGCTGAGATTGATATGAAATTAATTTTTGACTCAGAACTGTCTTTAAAACCCAATTTGATAAGCATTACTTTTTAATCATCTTTTCTAGAGGACGGGAGAGGATTTGCTCCACAGCCGTGAAAAGCATTCCGATCTTTGATTATTCTATCAGGAAGAATCAAAATAAACTAAGAAGTTGATGCTTTGAGATTTTTTAATCAGTAGCTGAATTTTATTAACATGCGGTGGCATAGATAAGTAATAGAATCGAAGCGAAACAACGCTCCTACCTCGTCGGTTGGTGGGCTTTTGTCAATCAGTTTTTGTAGTCGGGTTTTGTTCGATTTGCTCTTCCATAGCCTCGGACACGATTTTGGTAACTTTAATTGCATACAATTACAATTCATTCCAAACCAAAATGGAACGTGATTTGCGTAAATTAGATAAAAATAAAAAAGAACTGCAGTGAATTGAACTAGAGATAATGATATATAATCGAAATAGAATTGAAAGGGGAAAGGAGAGAAACAATAACGACAGACTGATAGATAATTGTAATTCGGATTGAATCATCGTAAATAGTCGTTTGGAGAAGTGACTCCTACTTTAAATTATAAGAGTTGTATCTGTGATAAACAAGAAGTGCTTGAATCAAATGAGTGATTGATTAGGAACATTCATGAACTAATATTGGAAAGAATAAATAAATATCATTATATTAGAATCTATAATTGTTTGTTTGATAGATTGTTTTTTGGAGGGCTTATGACGACTAACAGATAATTTTGAGTCACGGTGAAAAGTAACGAGGACGACATCTGAGCTGGCCCCTCCCTCTTCAAACTTCTATACTACAAGGGAGAACTTGGAGCCTTCGATAGATTTAAAGTGCATCAGGGTTCGAACCCATGTCTCGAAGGAAAAAACGCTGGTCATAAGTTCGTGACCATGACCATTAGGCTACCGCGGCCACATAACAGGACAATGAAAAGTACCCAGCCTACCATAGTAAAACACATTTTTTTGGCAAAATTAGTTTTTTTTATTCAACATAATTCCCTTCAAGGATGATACACCGATTATAGAGATAATATATTATAGCCTCCAACTTTTCGATACCATTTTTGTAGTACGATTTGTCCTTTGCTTCAAAATAGACCTCAGTTTCGGCGATCACCTCTTCCTTCGACAAAAATTTCTTCCCAGCGAGCACTCTTTTGAGATCTGAGAACAGGAAATAGTCGCTGGGGGCCAGAATGCGGTGGATGAGGAAGCTATTCGAAGCACAATTCATGGATTTTTGCCATCGTTTTCACTGAAATTGTGACACGGTGCATTGTCTTGGTGAAGCAACACTTTCTTTTTCTTCAAATGCGACTGTTTTTCGGCGATTCCGTCCTTCAAACGGTCCAATAACGCTATGTAATAGTTGCTGTTGATGGTCCTTCCTTTTTTAATGAAAATTATTCCATGCGCATCCCAAAATACAGACGCCATAACCTTGCCAGCCGACTGTTGCGTTTTCCCACGCTTTGGAGCGGGTTCATCGTGTGCAGTCCACTCGGATGACTGTCGATTGGACTTCGGAGTGAAATGATGGAGCCATGTTTCATCCATTGCCACGTATCGACGCAAAAACTCGGGTTTATTACGCTTGATCATCTTCAAACACTGCTCCGAATCATCAACTCGTCGTTGTTTTTGGTCAAAAGTGAGCTCGCGCGGCACCCACTTTGCACAGAGCTTTCTCATAACCAAATATTCGTGAATGATGTGATGTACACGTTCAGTTGATATCTTTAGAGTGTCTGCTATTTCATTCCATTTCAATTGACGGTCATTCAAAATCCTTTTGTGGATTTTTTTAATGTTTTCGTCGGTAACAACCTCTTTTGGGCGTTCACCGTCTTCGGTGCTCATTTCACCACGTCTAAACTTAGCATACCAATCCTTGATGGTTGATTTTCCTGGGGCAGTGTCCGGAAACTCGGCATCAAGTCAAGTTTTTGCTTCAACTGTATTTTTTCCCTTCAAAAAGCAATATTTTATCAACACGCGAAATTCCTTTTTATCCATTTTTTTCACAATAACAAAAGCTGCTTCACTCAAAATGCTATATTTCACAAATTAATGATCCGACAGCTGTCAAATTTATACACGCATCTTTTGAGGGTTAGGGCTAACTAAAAAACATATGGATTTAATTCTAGTAGCCCCATCTATGTGTCAGGCCGGGGACTTTTCAATTGACCTGTTATATTAGAATCTAACGAAATATATTCGAATTAGTTGTTAAATAAATTACTTCAAAAGCATAAAAATTAGGAATAAGCCAATAGAGAAAGTTATAGCATAGGAAAATAAAAATAAAAATATAAATTACAATTCTAGATCATCAGAAAACTTAGAATATTTCATATTATGAAATTTTACCCCCTATTATTAAAATAAAAATACCAGACCAAAATGAAATTTGTACTACAAGAATATTTTTTAAAGTACATGCTAAAACATCTAAAAACTGCGCTTGTTCTTTCGAACTGATGCTTTTTGTCACAGAGAGAAATAAGTTTTTTCAGCTCTTAATGTATTTTATTTTTCCGAATATTTTATTTTAATGCCAGCTACACTCCCCCCTCCACCCCTAAGAAAACCCCGTTTTCATGAAGTGGCAAAAAGGTCACACATACATTTCTACTATAAATGCTGTTCGCCATTGTGTAATGTCAGACCACACAAGATATTCGGCTCATTAATGAAAAAAACATGATAAACATGAGCTGTACTTACTGAAGACCTCCTAGATACAAACACAATTGCAATTAACATATCTTCTTTTCCATCTGATAATTACTGAGAAGCAATAAGTGAAATAACAGGAACAGCGATATTCCTAACGACATGGGAGTGCCATTGTTCCTTCACTTCCGGCCAGATAGTTTGTTTGGTTTCCATTTACGCAGAGGGCCGGTCCAACGGCGAGGGAGGGACGGGGGGTAAAGGACCCGAGTGCACAAAGCCCCGTGCAGTTCAAAACAAAATCAAAACGGTTTCACGTTTTTTTTTCCCTTCTTTTAGGTTTTTATCAGAATGTACATTGCAAACTTGCAAGACGATATTAATTGCAATGATTTATTTAATGAAATCGAACTTTGTCGTCAAGTTTTGCTTCCCAGGACTACACTATTGCAAATATTTTGAATATTTCTTTTAAAAACAATTTATTTGAGTTGTATCCAAATTTTGTGACTGTTCGAGAAATTATATTACCCCACCCCCTCCCATTTGTCAAGAACGATTTACCTCCTGATCCATTTCATCTATCAAATCCGAATCTTCAAAAAACTTAATTATAATGATATTATCAACTAATTTGCTATATAAAACGTGTGTGGAAAGGAAACAAAAATCGTATATTTTAAACATATACTTGTAACTCGCGTACCTAACTGTATTTTATGAGTGTTTTGTTATTTATGACATATTTTGCGTGCGATAGAAATATTAAATTTATTAAAATAATGTCGAACAAATCCATACTTTACGTATTCAAGACAAAAATCGAATATTTAGTGAATATTTCTAATTGTATGTATGATGTATGTATGATCTTAAAGGTAGTGAATCTTGGAAAAAAAAAATGACGAATTTTTATTGGAGCAGTTTCCTGTTGAAAATATTTCCCAAATTTGGTCCTCTCTTTTAACGTTTGGCCAAAAACAGCTTTAAACAACGTTTAATTGAGTATAACGACATTTCCGCAAGTACATTACATACTAAATTTAAACATCCTGTCTCATGAAGATCAGAAAAGTTCTCAATTAGAATTAACACCCAATTACATTTACTATTCCACGTGATATTCTTTGGAAAAACTGAGTTTCAAAAATAAGACCATTAATGATTAATTTGACAGTGAACTAACAAGTTCTCTGTCAAAGCGTATATTTATGGAAGTAAACTGCGGCGCACCCCGGGGGATGGGGGTGCGAAGGACATGTGCACCTTCCAAGATTTTTTCTCGATACTAAAATTTTTCTGGATGTTTCTTTTATTATACTATTATAGATATTTTAAATTTTAAACATAAACATTTTTTTTTGAAAAAAAAGATTTCAAGTAAGTCGATTCTTGAGAAAAGAATAAAAAAGTATTTGCTGTCTCTGAAAGAGTGCCTCTGGTTCAGTGTTTGTAGATGAAGGTGGGAAGGGGGTACATCCCTAAAAATGCATCCTCCCCCCAAAAAATGGAAATGTTATTCTCTTGGTATCTTTATTACTTTTCTTAAATAACCTAAACTTTTTAAATTCTTACAACTAGATAAAATTATATCAATATTTGAGCAGTTTTAAAAGAAGAAATATGATTGATATAACGTATTACTTACTTTTTACCAAATGGTGACTGTAAACTAAAAAAAATTGCTTCTTACATGGCAATGACGATATGGCGGCCGGGCCAGTTAGTTTCTGCGCACGCGACCGCATGTAAGCCATCTTTAAGAAAAATTTGAACCAGAAGCAACAAAATAATAAATATGCATCGATTCCACTACAATTCTTAAAATCGTATATTACTTTATAAGAACAAAACTATAAAATATTTTCGATATCGATAGGCAAGGCACGTATCGTTCAAAAGTAAAAAAATATAATCGGATTATTTGACAACTTTATTAGGTCCAATATAAAATAATTAAAGAACAAGTTTTTGGGCACTCACCATATGTATGTACCAGCAAATGAATGATCATATCATGTTTATACAGTGCCGCTAAGTGAACAGGAGTGTAACCCTAAAATTAAATAAACACAAATCGTTGTAATATCTTATTATGACATAAATTAATCTAAAATTAATAAATTAAATCTTGGACTATGGTCCATTAAATATATAATAAAACACGAAGTGAAATTATGTTGTGAAATACTTACACCCTACAGAATGATCAACATCCATTGTTCAAGCAAAGCATAAGCGCAGGATCCAAAAATAATGAAAAATATATATATTTATTATTTGGTGTATTACAAGGAAATTTATTCAAAATGTTTATACCATAGGTACAAAAAATCAATTTAAATATACAAAAGTCAGGCATGGAAAAAGACAACACATGTAATCATTCAAACGACAATAAAATGCAAGCAAAAACGTTAAAATAAAACAATGTTAAAGAACAATAAAAACATTCTAGTATAAAAAGAAATGTAAACATCTACATCTGTGAAAAGCTATGCATCTTAAAATTACTTTAAATCTAATATGTAACAACGTTCCGATTTTTTCCACATTTGAGGATATCACAAAAATTTATAAATTATATTATCATAACATAATTGCAAAATATTTGTTGAAATTTTAAATCACATTAATTTGTTACATTATAAACTTTCCTAATTTAGTTAAGAAATATTGTTGGCAGTTCAGAAAAATTCAGCATCCCCCTTCCCCATGATTTGAATGTTTAACTTATCACCGTACACATTAAAAATAATAAGGCAATAAAAAAAATTAAAATTCGCTTTGCGAATTTTATTGTAACGTGCTAACGTTTCTTTCTTTCTTTTTTTTGCCTGTTAAGTTCTCAACAAAGTAGAATTATGCTAAATGAATATTATCATAAAGTAAGCAGGCTACACAACCTTCAAATTTTTAATGCATTCGTTATTTACAGAAGAAAAACATTCAATTAAATTAAACATTAAAGTCAGAGCAAACGATAAATTATTAAAATAAACAATAGTATCCTGTTCGGATATTTAAATAAAAGTAGACGATAAAATATTGAATTAAATATATCTTCGCTATACAAATAAACCTTAAGCAAACTAAACGAGATTGTTATACTCATGATGTATTACAATACCAGTCTTTTGAATCTAACAATAGCTCAAAACCCTAATTTATAAGTAAAATCAAAAAAATATCCCGGTTGCATCGGAGGAAAACGTTGTTGGATCTGTTTATGCGTTTAAATTTAATTATAACTTAGGAAAAAAGTCTCTTTTCAAATATTACGTCGAGTTACATATCTTTGGTACCTATTCTCAAAACTATAGAATGGGGAAAATTTGTCAACAGAAATTTAAATAAGCTAATTAAAGAGAAGAAAGTAAAAGTAAAATAACGAATACTTACATTCTTAATGTTGCAAGAAGATTCACAAGAGCACGCAGGTACGCCAAAAATTATGAAATAATAAATGAATGAGAATTATATACACAAATTAAAAGCAACAGATATTTATATTAAATATGTTACTATGTATTACTTGTTTCAGAAAATTATATCACATTGAAACGTTTAGAAACCTTTAAAATGCTCTACCCTTATCCACAACAGCGATTTCATTACCATTCTCTTTCTCTGTAGTATTATTGATTACTTCTTCAACTACGTTTAAAACTACGCACATATTCTTTTCGAATTATTATAATTGTTCTTTTGCATTTAGACAAAAGATTTATTCTTCTCTTTTTGCTGTATTTGATAAATATCACTGAATCCGATTAAGGAGAACTGGTGAATCCGAGAGAAACGGACACAACTTTTAAACTACGGAGAAACCTTGCTTAACGAGTCACTGAAAATGGTCAATCCAAGAAAAAAAACGGGTATAACTGTTAAACTATGGTGGAACCTAGCTTAACGAGCAGAATTCGTTCCAGAATTTTTCTTGTGATGCAAAATCGGAACATTTATCCCATATAACGTAAAACACGATAATACGTTTCATGTGGAAAAAGGTATTAAAATTTTTTTATTTCACACGCAAAATGTTAAAAGAATGTGGGGTTCCACAAAGTGGCATAGCAAGAAACGGCACGGCTCGGCATCATCTAGAATCGTATTTGGTAGAATTTATGTGGAGGAAATATGCTGGGAAAAAAAATGCTTTCTATAAAATAGTGAACGCAATTTCGGAAATATGGCCTTTTACATAGATTGATGTTATAAAAGTTATGTAAATATTAATATTAAACATCTAAATTTATATAGTACTTATTGGGATGAGATTTATCACTAAACATATAAAAGATTATTGAATAAAAATATTATTTAAATAAGTTTTATATTATTTATTGATGTGTTATTTGTTTTCCTACGTTTCAATTTCGCGCTATGCTTACTTGGCGATTTTAACTAGCTTGCGACATTGGCGTATTCTTAATTTGGCGGGCGCCGCTTTAATAGACAAGTACCGTTTATTATTTATGAAACATACTTGATTCTGTTTTTCTAGAAAACATCCTAGAGACATTTGTTTTTGTTGACGCTTCAAAATTAATTGAAAATGCAGCACAGCATTACCTTTCAATAAATAGTAGAATGCACAGCCCTATTAGGATGGCACTTCTGAATGTACGATGCAACAGTTACCCATATTTTCAGCATTTCTCTCATAACACCAGAAGATTGTCGTTTTGCTGTTACCTCCTTCTCCTTTGATAAACTCTCTACGACATCCTCTTGTGCTAAAAAACTATTCAACTGTTCCTCAATAGGAGTTCTTGGATGAGCACCTCCTCTCCTTTTTCCTCTTTCACAATTGTGTTCTTAGTGTTGTTATATATTCTACGTCATTAATTGGCGGTCGAATTGTCAATGTCATGTGATCATATTTGGCTGATTATTTAGCATAATTTGGGTTTAAAACTACTTGACTTTTTGGTAGATAAACTCGGATTTTTGGAAAGTATTTTTTCTTGTTAGGCACCAGATAGGCTGGTATTCTCAGAAATTTCGGATTTACTTCAATCTTTCCTACTTTTTTTTTTAATTATTATTATTGATTATTCTAACGTATTTAATTATTTATTATACTGATTGGTTACTTTATAATAAAATATAGAAAATCGACTCAAGGATTCTCTCGAATTAATTGATGTGTTTTTGATCTTTCTTTCACCCCCCCCCCCCCACTTCCACAAGAAACAAACCAGAAACAAATATTACAAAGCAGATTGCCTTACCGATCGAATGTTAGGATTGACTTTATAAGCTCCAGCAATGAGTTTGATCACATTCGCATCTCCGTGCTTAGCTGCCCAATGTAAAGCTGTCTGTTGGAAGAAGAGAGAAAAAAATATATATTTCATGATAAATATATATTTATTCATTTGTGTTTTGAAAATATATCATTTTATAAATAGCTAGGGTTAAACTCGGGAATAGGGTGTCTCCTAGCCGATTGGCAACTTTTAGGGAGTATTGGCGATTTTTGGGGGCGACAATGATTTAATCGTGGCGATTTGTTATGGTAATTCTTAGAATACTTAAATGCTTAAGTCACGCACGTTTGGCGACCTATCTACGAAGTGGCAAGTTTTGTCGCCAATCGCGAAGGGAACACCCTATTCATGACTTTAACCAATACCTAGAAATGTTTTATGAAAACATATGTATTTCCATCGTTTCAAGGAAACGATTCATCGGAGTTTTTTAGAATAAGTAAGAACACGAAATTAAACGACATTTATGAAGGTAAAAAATTTTTTAATTCCTCGTTCCACAGAAATTCTTTAGTTTAATTATCGTACTATGAATACATTTTTATTAACATTGACGCGTAGATGTGTTGAATTGAACACGCAATAGATATTTGAATAACGTGGTTTATTAACGGACTAAGAGCAGCTACACAGGATTGAGAACACAGGACATAACATTACATGAGAATATTCCAGAACACTGCTCTGGAAACGTAAAGAATATTCTCGAAGGTATTAGAAATTATTGTAGGAAACAAAGAACAACTAAACGAAACATTGTCGTCAGCGTTTAATGTTGTCAGATCTGGGTTTCGAACTTGGGAATTCTCGCGTTCTGGAGACGAGTGTCTCACCTCTGCACCAACAGTGCTTGCCAGCTTCGCGGCAATATATATGTTAAAGTGCTTAAATTGATTGGTTTTATTAATGTCGCACTAGAAGCAACACGAGACATATTGGCGGCGGACCTCGTAATTTTGAACCTCGGTCAAGTGAAGAGGGCGACACAGGAGCTGGCACTCTCTCTCCTAACTTCCAGACCGTGCCATCGGGAGGACATTGGGCCTCTACAGATTTAACGTGCATCAGCCCCGACTACAAGGCGGGTCTTTCGCGGCATCAAGGCTCGAATCCACGATTCGATTAAAACCAATCATGACCACTAGGTTACAGCAGCCACAAATTGATTATCTGATAAATAGTCAACGTCACACTTTGAAGAAACATGAAGCTATTGGAGGCGGACCTTGTAATTGTGTACCACAGTCGAGGACGATACCTGATTTAGCACCCTCCCCCCTCTATAAAATTTCACACCATCATAACATGAGGACTTCGAGCCCCTACCGATTTGGAATGCATCAGTCCACTATGCGATGGGTTTGTAGTGGCATTAGGACTCGAACGATGATTCAAATAAAATAACATCGGTCATGAACTCGTAACCATGGCAACTTGACTATCGCGGACTGCTCAAATTGTAACGGGACTTTTTATTAATCCCTTATTCAATTACAATAATATTTTTTATTCTTCTGTGTGTACAGGTTTCTACCCCTTTTAGAGATTTATTAACTATAAAAAGCAAAGCCTGTCTAACATAAGATATATAATTAAGAAAGTTCCATTAAAATACACGTTAACTGTTTAATATGTGCTAGCATGTGGTTTTGAGAAAATGGTGTCACCAAATTTAAGGCTGAAGTTATAATACATTATGATTATAATAATTACATTAAGGTCTCCGTACACCTTCGGAGAAAATTTTTCAAAATACATTGATATTTGCTATCAAAATATTTTTTAATACTAAAATTTAACCTAAAGCTAAGAAAAACACATTTAATAATCTGCTTTTAATCCAAAAAAAAAAAAAAAAAAAAAAAAACTTTGGAGGGGAAAACATAGTGAAAATAGTACTAAAGTCATTATCAAAATAACGCTCATAACCCAAAAGTAAACTATAATATCATTATTCTGTAAATTTTATGTTATTTATCATAAGATTTTTCGGGGCTGGTACTACTTTCATGACGAAAATCATATTACTACAGTTTTTATTGTGTTTCGAGTCAAATAACAATGAAAAATAAAAAAAAGTTATAATAATACATGATTTACATACTAAAAACATATCAATTTTACAACCATAAAAGTAGTAGGGGTTCTTAAAAATTATGTAAGGAAGATATTTGCAAAATTTTTTAATTTATTTGGTTTATAACTTTTCCTGATAACTACGTTGCCATATGTGAATATGTCGAGAAATCTCATTTTGAAAAAAATAAAAAACAAACTTTCAAATGCAATTAAAAATTAGCTACTGAGTAAAATTCAAATCCCTGTAATTTAAGCACTAAATAAGGTATATGCAAAATTCAAACACAATTAGAAAAAGGAAAAAAAAATTAATTTTTAAATTGACATGAAAATTAGAAATTCAAAATTTTTGACAAAAATGACGTTTTAAAAGTGTATGGATACCTTAAGTTTTCTTAAAGTTACATTTATATTGCTAAGATACATTTAATTTAATATTTTATCGTCTGCTCTCATTTTAATATCCGAACAGAATAGTATTGTCTACTTTAATAACTTATCTCATTCGATCTCTTATTTTAATATTTAATTTAATAACTGATTTTTACGGCAGAATCGTCCATTTTTGTTGTTGTTGTTAACATAGGCAGCGTTTTTGTACTTTAGACTGTTTTTGCTTGTGGAAATAAAAGTGCATTAGGAATTTGACAGAAGGTATTTTCTTTTCTTGACAGTGATTGCTTCTGTGGATCGTGGGGCTCGGAAGTACACTTACTTTGAGCTAATTTTTATTCATTTTGAATAATTTTACATTTTCAAGGGGAAAATAGGTTAGCACAGGTTAAAACGAAAATAGCAAAGCCAATAAAATTTATTTTCATTTTTTATTTTTCGTTCTTCGGATGATTTCCTATGATTAACTGGAAAAGCGATAAAATCCTACCACGGATTCTGCTCCATTGGATCCAAAAGCGAAATGGAACAACAGTAAACAAAGATGATAAACTGATCTCGAATTCATGTTTGTTACGAAAAATTTCTTTCTGCTGTAGATTATTCAATATAAAATTAAGGTAATTCGATTATTAGATTTAATGTTTTAAATTCACATAACACTAAGAATAAGAACTGTGTCCTTTTAGAAAACATTGAAACACAAAATTATATTTTTGTTACTTTTTATGCACAAACACCATTAGAACCAGTTTAATTTGGTGAACTTACTAAGTAAATTTTATTATAATATCTATTCAATTTAAAAGTACATACAATTTCATTTGAAACTAACAAAACACACACACACTTATATACTCATCAGTACGAATGTTCATGCATTTCAGATATCTTAGTTGAAGTACACTGCACCCAATAAAGATCACTAAATTTTTTAGCTCAATTAAATATTGTGTTAATCAATTAAGCTACATGTAATTAAAATTAAAGCAAGCGATGAATTATGTTGTTAAATTGAATATATTTCAGCTAAATGAAATTAAATTTAAAGCAAACGATAAATTATTAAGCGACGGATTTGGCGAGAAACTTGGCGTAAAATTTTCTTTAAATAATTACTTTTAATCAATTAATTTTTATTAATTATAATTAAATTATCGTAGTGTCATCCAAAACAATCGTGTAATGTAAATTTCAATTCGATTGGGCGTTTTAAAAGGTGAGAAAAAAAGCTTTTAAAGATTTGAACCAGACACAGTTACAATGCGAGTTAAAGAAAATCTATATATATATATATATAAATAAAAAAAAAAAAGACTTGAATTTAAATGTCCCACTAAATTCTTTAGCTCCATTCCTCATTTTTCAACGTCCTTCATTTACACGGTCTTTAAGTGAATTCAGAAAAAGAGGAAGATGACATTTTGATTGTTTTGCATTATACCGTTTATAATTTAAATGACTATCATAAAGATGTAGAATTATAATGTATCCAAAATATCTTGTCCGTTATTTCCGTTTTCATATCACGTAAAAATAAATCATCTATGATTAACGAATTGGAAAATGTTGTCAAGATCTCACTCAGTGAAGCAGTACCTATTAAAAACGTAGATGAATTTTCTATCAAGGCTTCCGTCTACCGGCCATTTTGATTTCTTGAATATAATGTCAGTCCTATGGAATTTCTACTACCTCCTCAAGTTGCTACTGTTTCATCTATTTGGATGCAAAAAAATGCACGGAAATAGCGAAAAATAATGAAGGTTTCTGCGGAATAAAATTTTTTATCCGATTTATAGAAATATTTTTACTTCTATTTTAATTATTCATTTAAGGGTTTTTTCCCGATCTTTAAAAGATATCCTAAAATATTTTCAAAAATGGGGAGAAAATGTAATTCCACAGAAATCTTCAATATGTTTTGTTCTTTCGGATACACTTTTTTTGCATACAAATACATAAAATATTCTAGATTTCAGGACTAAAATAGAAACTCCAAAGCATTAACATTACGTCCACGAAATCAAAATGGCTGGTTGAAAGGGAGCGCTAAGGATCTCGGATAGTGATGTAATACCCGCACAACCCCACAAAATAAAAAATAAAAAAGAAATTCTAACTTTTTGTAGAGTTCTGAAAAGGAGTAGAGGTTGATTTTTAAGGTGTAGTTTTTATGGAGATCATGTTTTAAATTCCTTTATTTTTTTATTTTTCCTTAATATTGTTCATCTGTGTGTGTGTTTTTATTTGATTTGAAAGCATTATCAACATGGTTAATTAGTATTTATATTTTTATCGTTTTAATTTATAAGAGACACCTTTAATTTGTGTCTGCTGGAGAATCGGCCTCAATCCAGCGGAACGTCGAAATCTGTCTTTGGAGTCTCTGTTGCAGAGATAGATCGGAAAATCGACTGAAAGCTGTTGGCACTTGGAAGTGGAGCGTGCCGGGTGAATTTGCAGAGAAGCAGCGTGCATCTGCTGGGAAATGTCAGAGTCTGTCCTGGAAGTGCAGAGTATTACTGCGGAGGTTGTCCGTAGTGGGAACTAGTAAGCTGAATGTTGTTGATATAACTGTGACTGACCTTAAAAGTGTGTTTCGTTCCTGTCCTTGCAACTAAACTTTGCAAGTGCTATGTAATTGATTATACTGTTGTTGTCAAAGCTCCGCTACCTGCGTATTGTCCTACAGATTAACGAATAAAGCGTCGTTTGTCGTTATCTTCCCAGTTGGACTCGATTTCACAACCACACACCCAAGATATGTTTATGACAATATTGTACGATTTCATTTTTCTTTGTTTAATAAGGGAATTCATATATCCTGCTTTAATTATTTTGATGATTTATTTCAACTAAACTACTGAAATTCCATTTGTAGATATTTTCAGAAAGAGAAATTGCACTTCAAAGTTAAGGCTCCCGTCTACCCACCATTTTGATTTCATTAGCTTAATGTTAATCCTATGGAATTACGACTTGAATTCTCTCATCTTTATTATTTGATCTATTTGAATGCAATAAAGTGCATCCGAAAGAGCATAAAATAATGAATGCTTCTGTGGAATTACTTTTTTCCTTCGATTTTTAAAAATATTTGAAAATATTCTTTAAAGACCAGAAAACTCAAAAACGAATAATTAAAATAAGAATGAAAAATGTTTTTAAAAAACCTAGGAAAAAAGTAATTCCACAGAAGCATTCATTATTTATTGCTCTTTCAAATGCACTTTATTGCATTCAAATAGATCAAATAATAAAGATGTGAGAATTTAAGTCAAAGTTCCATAGGATTAACGTTACGTCCACGAAATCAAAATGGCGGGTAGACGGGAGCCTTAATTTTATGTTTAAATATAAGCTCGCAATTTATGAATTTTTCAAAAATTTTAAATCACGTGAAACAATTTAAATATGTATAAAACAACAGTTGAAATTTAAATAATTTGAAAAGATCTGAATATTTTTCAAACGCATTTTCTGCGTCAAACAGATATCTAAAAGTTATTCAAACCGAATTTCATGAAGATAGAACAAAATAGAAGATTTTAACACTGCCCTTAATCGACTTTTGGCGGAAGACTCCATCATTCTGAACACAGTCATGTTACAAGAACGTTACATGTAAATTGTTAAATCATCCTCCAAATTTCGACAGCATATCACTGGAAAACTTTGAATTCCAAGAGCTGAAATCCATACTTCTTTTGCCGAATAAAGTACCGAAATGTGAATGAGAAATTTAATGAATCGCTCTGTAATTTTGTTTTCAAGGTCATCGCCTTACAGCAATAATACAACCCTGCTTCCACAAAAGATCGCAAGAGTGAAACACAATTCTTTTCCGCAGAAAATTGTTATCAGGCCATTGGAAACAGCCATTCGGAATTTAAACTTTTGTCTGACACACGACAGCGAAACGAATTTGGAAAAAGTAAATCGTTTGGTACACCCTCCTTATTTTTCCCACGACCCCGTTTGACGAACGACCGCCAACAGTCGAAAACGGAACCTATCATCCCCAAATAAGTGTGTAAATATTTCCCAGTATTTATTTTCGAATTCCGAAACCGTAACTCGGTTCGAAATTTAGTGCCCGCTGCTTCCTGCACGCTCTCCCACCCCCTTCCATCCATTAATGTTGGAACAAGGCAGACGATTCAACAGGCCCACCCCAAAGACGGAGAGAGGGGGAGAATGGGAAAAAAGAACGAGCGGCCAGGAGCCGAGAGAATATTTAGTGTCAAATAATGGGCCACAAATCTAAGCTTGGCTGCCCAGGGGGTGTTCGAGAGGCAAATAGCCCCGTCGCGGAAGTGAAGCGAAGTGCTTTATGGGGATGTGTCACGTGGTTTTCATGGAAAAAAAAAGTATTCGAGAATGGCAGTATTGCGAAAGTAGAATACACGAGGTCGTGACTCACTGGATTTTAGGGTTTAAAAATCGCAGGACACTAAGACCTCTGTATTAACAGCAAGAGTTCCTCGTGAATAATAAGGAACCACATATATTCAGTTATATTCATGTACTGGTTCAATTTACATATACGGTAAAAAATTAATAATAATTCTCCCTAATATTAATTTTCATAAAATAAAAATACATGGATAGAGCAATGAGTCATCAAAAGTATTATATTTTTTTAATAAAATTAATGACTTATCTATTGCTGTAATTTTTGCAAAACTGATATGATTTAAAACAATAAAATCAGAACTAAAGCGAGAAATTTGACATTTGTGATGAGTCGGTAATGCTTGCGCGTTTAATAAAAAATGGAGGTGTTATCATAAACTTATCATATTTAATCTGATACATTAGTTACATAATGAGAATAGTCGGGCAACTAATGATAAACATCTATATTTTTATCCACACTGAAATAAGCAGGATGACATTTGAGATAATATCCTTCTTTCAAACCTACCACATCCAACCAAATGAAAATATTTAAAATCTACACATATTTCACACGCGACAACTCCTTTCGTTCAAAATGAAGACATTTTGAGAAATCCAGTTTTCTCAAAATGTCTTTAAACTTGTCAAAAAACTTGCAATAAGCAACCACACAGATTAAACTAATTTTAATACGTTAAATTTAACACACACAAATATGCATACATACATACACATCCATTCTTGTTACGTAAATCTATCTTGTTTTTTGTTAATGTTATGTACACGAAACAGCCATTTCTTTACATTCTATCAGTGGGGTACCATATTTTAATATCAATAGCAGAAGCTGATGAACGTAAAATCTGTCGTGGCTCAAAATTCTCCCGTAGGCGTGGTGCGGAAGTTAGGTGAGGGTAGTGTCAACTTAGGTGTCGTCTTCGTCACTTGACTGAGACTCAAAATTACGAGGTCCGTCGCCCAAACCCCTCGTGTTGCTTATCAGTGCAAAATTAATAAACAATCACTTATTTTCAATGTTGGTGATAGTTAAAATACCATTTATGATGAGGCAAAAAACTTTCCATTGTATTAAGAATGCATGTGATTCACTCCATTCAACTACAAACTTTACCAATATATTTCTGAAACTAAATCAAACCAGGTTTTCTTAACATAGTATATGGTTTTTCTTCTATGAACACTTTACATCAAATATCCATGGACTATTGGTATTTAATCTTGACTAAATCTTGCATTCTTATACATAGGATGGACCGAAAAATATTATACAATTAAAAAGGTGAATGACTTTTGTGAAAATTATTATTTATTATTATTTTTTCCAATTAAGGGGCTATTGTTTTAGGCGAGGCATTTTGGCGTACCAGATCACTTTTCAATTATTTTTTTAAATCGCTTGCTGTAATTTTAATTACATGTAGCTGATATAATATTCAATTTAATATTTTATCGTTTGCTTTTGTTTTTACTACATTTAGCTTAAATATATTCAATTTGATATTATTTATCGTTAGTTTTAAATTTATTATCGGAAAAGTTTACTATTGTCAATTTCTCGATATTTCATAGTTTTCTTTAATTCTTATATTTCATAATAATTATATGAATTTATTTAGATCTCAGTCAAAGAATAAGCAGCAAACTTGAGGATGGAGAAAGATAAGGACATAAAATACTTTAACCAATAACACAAGAAAAGATTTTGATACTTACATACTTTTTGCCCAAAATAGAAAATAATAGCGATTCATCGAGCCAATTCATTGAAGAAAACATGGAAGAAGAAAAGAATGAAAAACATTAAAATAAAATTTACTGCACAATAAGAGAAATATACTGTAGACAAAATATGATTCCTATAAATGAGGCAACCTGAGATGGTACTTATACACAAATACGAGTATTATTGACGTGTATATCAAACAAAAAAAATTTCTGTTTTTTATTTATCTTATATTGAGAGTGGAAAAACACAATCTCAAACTTAATAAAGCGCCCTCTATCGTTATTTTTATAACAAATAAATGGGTTGGAACTGCCGAATTGAATCCTACGGATATTCTATTTACTTTCTGAAATGAAAAATCTATTTATTTGAATGCAACGTAATACATCTACAAATACAAAAAATAATGAAAATTTCTGCGGAATAACAGTTTTCTTTCGAATTTTGAAAATATTTTCCAGCTTTTCAGGCAAATATTTTCAAGATCTGAAAACTCACAAACAAATAGTAAAATAGATTTTTTTTAAAAAAAACATTTCCAAAAATCGTAGAATAAACGAAACAGGAATATTTGCTTTTATATTTTAAAACTTTTTTAAGTATTTCATTTGGTGTGTGTGTGTCATCAAATTTTCCATCGTTAATTTAACCAACTTCCCATCAATCTAGAGCTCTGAAACTTTGGGAATCGTTCTCACTAGCCTAACAATGCAATATTTAGACATTTGCGACAAGTTTTAACTAATATTTTCTTTAATAATGCAGTTTAGCAAAACCACTTGGTGCGATTTCAAAAATTGGCACCAAACTTGGCGATTTTTTTGGGCTGAACGTTAAGTTCGTAAAAAGGAACTAGGGTAGCCACATTTGGCAAAATACTGCCAAATAATTCTTGTCGCCAAGGGTGGTTGGGTTAAACTGCATTCCAACCATTTAATTTACCGGATGAATTATTTAATTTTAGTTAGTTTTAACGTTTTTATGTGTTTCACTTGATATGTGTCTGTCTGTGTGTTTATCAGTGTGTCATCAAATTTTCTATCGTTAATTTAACCACTTCCCATCAAGCTAGAGCTCTGAAATTTTGGGAACCGTTCTTACTTGCCTAACAATGCAATATTTAGATATTTACGACCAGATTTAACTAATATTTCCATAGTTTTTTTGATAAACTTTGCCACCATATAAAAACGTTGTTGTTAAAAATGTTGGTTTTTTATCTCGAATTATTAATTTTCTGGATCTTTTAACGTGAAATCTTGTTAAAAACTACAGTTTCAACTCTCGAAACTGAATTTTAGGTCTATCAATTGGTCTACTGAGTATATAGTTAATGCAGTTGTAATTTATTTCTAAAATAGAGAGGTTTGTACTATTTGTTAGGTTATTATTAAATTTGTCAGCTATTTCTTGAATTTTATTTTGGATGGTTGGGAGGTTTGTACGGTTCATGATACCATCCCAGTAAATAGATTTTTATTTTTAAAAAATTGGATCAGCGCGTTTCCCATCGCGAGAAGAAACCGGATTACGCTCTTCAACTCGCTGCTGGCGGTATTCGGAATCGAAACACTCATTTCAATACGGTTCACAACAAGAGTTTTCAATTGACTGAGAGAAACAAACACGCGTTCTCCTTCCAAGATTTTGATCTTTTGATGCAGAGTAGACAACTTTGTTCAATTTTTTTTTCTTTTAGCGTCAGTGACTGAGTATTCTTAGTTTCTGGCCACCCCTCGTGGGTATATATGAATGTGTGAGTATATTTATAAAACACTAGAAAATGTTTTTAAGAAAACATGAATTCGTAATAGTAAATAGTTGCATATTTTTGTATTAAAGAATAAGTGACTCCTTCAACATTTTAAATCAACGAAATTGATAAAAATAAACCTTTTGGAGATGGATTTAAGCCTTTGTTCATGCTTTCAATTTATAACTGATATTGTAGCTTTGCTGAATTAAGCGAACATATTTCTTTATATTCATTATCTCCCTAAATTCATTTAAAAACATTTACTGTTAATTCTAGATTACGGAAAATAATAATAATAATAAAACTTACCCCCTGAAGGTGTGGATGCCGAAGTGAGATGCACCGCGAAACCATTTGAAAAGAAAAGGCAAGAGTTATTAGCATAACAATCCAATCGGACGATGAAAATAACATTTGAGGCATCCTCTTTTAAGTATAAAAAATGCATTTCTATAAATATGCCAACATCTAAATAACTTCATGGTTGGGGAATAATTAGTTGGAATCAAAATCAAAATGAAAAGTAAGCAAAAATAATACATGCACAAAAATTTTAACGAATAATCTTCTTCCGCAGAAACAACACTTCTTAACACATCGATCAATAACTCCCGAGTCTAACATTGAAAACAACATTTTTTTTGCAAAATTTTTTTTTATTCATCAACATAACACCTTTTGTTAATCACCTTTTAGGGTGATACAATCGTTCCAACGCTTTTCCAAATTTTTTTTCCAAATTTTATTATTTTTTTTTTCGCAAGAAATCTTTTTTGTTGCGAGTAAATAGCGATAAATAGCTTTCTGAATCATCGACTCGTTGCTGTTTTTGTTCCATCGAAAGC
>BMAW01131151.1:897-15824 GCA_019974015.1 Nephila pilipes
AAAAAAAAAAAAAAAGAAAAGAAAAAAAAAATTGGGAGGGGGGAAAGATTTGGAAAAGCGTTGGAACGATTGTATCACCCTAAAAGGTGATTAACAAAAGGTGTTATGTTGATGAATAAAAAGAGATTTTGCAAAAAAAATGTTGTTTTCAATGTTAGTCTCGGGACGTATTGATTCATGTGTTAAGTTATGAGAATTTTAATCCTTTTTGTTTCAATATATTTATTGATGTACCAAATGAGAGACTTTCATTAAAATCGTTGTTTTTAGTTCTAATTCTGTATACTCTCATCTATGATCAAAGTCTCTTCGTCTTATTTGTTTATTAAATGTTGAAATCTTAAAATAATTAGTTTTAAATAGATATCTTAAATCAGGGAAGCGGTTTGTATCAACAGTTTATTACAAATTCTCGCAGAGCAGTATCAATTAATGTGCAGCAAATATTTGTCTAGAAGAACGAAACTTGCTAATGCTATTATAGCTAAAATTTGATCATTCTTTACTAACAGATATTTATTTAAAACTATATGTGCTTATTTTTATTTATTTAATTTTGCTAAATATACTTAGAAATTTTAGAAAATATGTATTAGAGATAAGATAGAAATTAATTTTGAAATTTAGAAATATTAATTTCGGATATTTGCTATTTAAAGTGTAGCTTGTACAGCGAGTAAGAGAAGAGTATGTTATAAAATACCTAAATAGTATTTATCCGCCGCCACTCATCCCAAGCAGATTGAACTTTGGCTTGTAACACATCAACCAATAACTTCCGAGACTAACATTGAAAACAACATTTTCTGTAATTTTTCAATTTTTTATTCCATCAACATAACACCTTTGTTAATCACCTTTAGGGTGATACAATGTTCCAACGCTTTCCCAAATCTTTCTTTTTTTTTTCAATTTTTTTTTTTTTTTCGCAAGAAATCTTTTACTTATAGTAACAAGCGATAAACAGCTTGAATCATCGACTCGTCTGATTTTTTGTTCCATCGAAGCAATCGGACACGCACTTGAAAAAACTTTTCATGCTCAATTTTTTCATGAAGGATAGTAAATAATCTTCCATATGATATCTGTGTCATCTCAGCAATCTCACGGAGCTTCACTCTTATGATCTTCATTATACTTTTACTTCACCTACATTTTCCGGTGTAATTGCATTTCCATAGGTCTACCTGAGCGTTCGCGTCATTTGTGTCGGTACGACCATCGAATACCTCGGCAAACCACCGACAAATCGTCACTTTTACGACAAGTCCGACAATCATTGTGTTAAGTGTTACCCTAACAATGTTTTAACACGAACTCGTTCATTTTAACTAAAAACATCTTCTCCCTCGAACTAGTGTCTTCAAGGCAATCTTAAGTTTCCAGGTGACTGTTTGCCTGTTACGTTGCATCGCTTGGGTTAGCTCGCGATTGTAGATCTTGTAATTAAAGCTAATACAGAAAGTTTGTCTTCGAGCTTTCAGTAATGCGGCGCGACAAGTGTTGCAAAAAGACCGAGGCGGAGAACAAGGGTGTCTGTAATAGGGCAGTAATGTGTTCCAGAGTCGTAAGATACTTTAAGTTTCCTCAATATGTGACAAGTGACAGTAAATAGTCCGTCATGGACTGACCAAGTTTTCTTCACATCTGACGCTATCAAATTCATCAAAACAAAAGCGAGAATCATCACCAAGAGACCCCACTTATATTTTGCATGACTCCATTCTGTTCTCTCTGGCCACTATTGCAGTCTATGGAAAAGTTGCTGGGGAGTCAGGAGCTACCTGCACGCAAGCAAAACGGAAATATGTATCAATTTCGTAATAGAACTGGCACTTACATAGTGATTCAGAGATGACTTATCCGATAGCATAATGTCTGGAATTATACGAATTAGAGTGCCTTGAGCTTGAAAGACAATTATTCAATCGTCTCTAATTGTAGTAGGTGTAGATCTCCCAGAACTTCATTGCCATGAGCAAAAACTTCCTTGTGCCCAATTGCGCCAACAGCGTGAAACTGTTATATCTGCGCAGCCAATATAACATGTAATACTCATGAATGTCCCCCTGGTTTTCAACAGTCCAACGATGCGACCCATTCAAAGTCATCCGATTGTTGAAATGGCTGGCATTTTCATCTCAAAAGCATTTTAAATTTCAAATCACTAAATTAAGCCGAAACACACTAGCAAGAATCAAAATTATTTGCTATGGGAAAACTATTTAAAGATCCTGCAGTGTAAGTCACTGTTTGCTGGATATCAATATCGACGATTCATACATTAATCATTCGCATATCTAATAGAATCAAAACAATTTTAATTAACATTTATGTACCTTAATTCTTTCTGGATGCACCCTTTCTGACAATGAATGTAAATTCAACATAATCATGCAATGATTATGAACTGCTAACGTATGTGCTATCTGGGAATTAAATTTATCGGTTATAAAATAACGATGAACTCTACTTATCATTATAACTTCAAACAATAGACTAAAATTCATTAGATTCAAGTCCTGTACATATGCTTAGAATATCGAATCATAATTTCAGGTTCCAATATGGCGATCATATCAGTCTGCTTAATTCCTCTATTCCCTTGCGCTTTGCCATGCGCGCGCGCTGCGCGCTTTTGGCAAAGCAGCGGCAAAGTATTCTCAATCAGTACTATTAATCCTGTATGATGTTTTATAAATATATATGAGTATTACATACAATATATATTTGTAAAATATCATTCTGTAGAAAAGGTTTAAAAAAGAATATAATGGAGATCACAGGAGGAAAATGGAGGAGGATGCTTCGACGCCTTATTCCCAAATATTCAGGAAATTACGGAGTACAAGTAGCAGAACTTGAACGGATTAACTGTCAGCTAGGAATCAAACAGGAACAAGAAAAATACTTTAACATATTATCAACACAAACAGATACAAAACTGTACTTTTGATAATAGTCACAGCACTTATAATAGCGTTCAACTCACCATCTTAATAACTTGCAATGTGGACAAATCTCTAAAGTGATATTCTCCAATTCAGAGGTAGATACAGGCAGATTCCCTCATTTCAGAGCTTCTGCGTATTGGTTACAGTCCCAGTGAGGTGAGACGTCACAGGAAACATTCTAGAGCTTCAATAAGAGTAGAAATATCGAGAAAGTTTGATTTATGCCGAAAACCCTGCGTTAGTCACCAAGTCTACTTATTGCTCTTTGAGTTTGTTGCCAAAGTAAGGGAGGCGCATTGCTTAAACCTTAGGAGTCCAACTAAATCTTTGTAAATGTCTCTTTCTAACTACAAGAGTAACACTTTAGGAATCATTATTGCAAGTTAGTAACACTGCTTCATTCAAAGGCTTGAAGATTCTTGAAATTAGCTCTATGACCATAGTTGTAACACCAGCAACAGTTTCGATGTCAAGAGAAAAATTTGCAACATCTAATTAAAAAGATAACTTTAATCTTATCATCTGGGCTACAATCAGTATTGCCTCTTCTTACATCTGGGCTACAATCAACATTGCCTCATCTTATCATCTGGGCTGCAAATCAACATCAATGAAAATTTAGTTGCTGCTCCATGCTACTGCTTCATTTGGGTAAATGGACATACACTGTTCAGTGCCGTTAAATAAGTCACGGAGTATCTTCTACACCCTTAGACTTTGGACAAAATAGCCATCCAATAGTACATTATTTATGCTGCTATTGTCGATCTTACCATAATTTAAAGTATGTCAATGTTTCAAAGTTAAATGGAAGTGATTTATACACAGTTTTTTTTAAATATTGCTTTGGTAATCTCGAAGTAGAAAATACCTGACAGCAGGGCATTACTTCAATATTAGCTATTGAGTTGTTGGAGAGTGTGAGTTTTGTCTTCCACATGCGGATATGAATGTGTGTAAAGTATTTGTGTTACGTATGAGGTCTTAGCAATGCTTACGCATGAATTCCTTATCAAAGTAAGCAACCAATTTGCTATCAAATTCCTAACCTAGTAGGTAATTATTTTTTTTTGCGATTCATCTTACTTCAAATAAATAATCTTCGTCAAAGTTTTACGAAAGGCGTTAAAAACTTCACAACTTAAATGAAAGATGATCACATTCTTCATACTTCTCAAGTATGCTAAAGTAGCTACAGCGGGCTCATTGATGATTCTCTAAACGTTAAGTCTAAATATTTTTTCAACATCTTTAGTGGCTTGCCTCTGAGAATCATTAAAATAAACTCCTTGATTGACTACTTCGAAAGAACAGTTTCTGAGTCATCCTTGAATCTTTCGATTTTCCTTTGAACTTCTATCCTTATTCCTTAACAACGCCTTTCACATCTTTGATTTTTTTTTATTTTTCATTTATTCTTGCAATTGCTCAAGTATATTTATCATTTATGTTTGCAATGCTATCATATTCAATATAATATCCTTCTGTCTGATTTTTCTCTCCTACAGAAAGAGTTACAAGACTCTACTATCAAAGCACTTTGCTTTTCAAAATTTTCCTCCATTCCTCAGGTCAGAAACTTTAAATTTTGTATTCCGCATCTGGCATCATTATAACAAAAATATTATTTTAGTCTACAAGGAAAAAAGTATATTAAAGAGGATTGTGGAAAGTAACACTTTATTCACAAATACTCATTGAATAGCGAAACGTAAGTTGCAGATCTTGTACTAATTAACAACACACTCGGGAGAAACCACACTTGTACAGATTAACAGCACAAAACGGGTACTAACACAGAAAACGAGCGAATTTCTAAGCGTCGTAGACCTTTAGAACACTTTCAGCTCACCAACTTACTAACTTGCAATGCGGATAAAATTCCAAAGTGATCTTATACATTTCAAAGATATACTCCGAAAGATACAGACATATTACCTCATCTCAGCGCTTCCATGTATTTATTGCTTCCATGTATTTATTGCTTTCACGGACCTCCCCCCTCATGGAACTTTGCTGATAAAATTAAAGAACTTATCTCCAATTAGAGATGTCGGGAAATTTCCTTCGAACACCTTCATTTTATAGCCAAGTTTTTCACCAAGGGCCACATTCATTGCAAAGGTGGTCAAAGAGGTGTTTGCTTAACAGTTCTCAAAATTTAACAAAATCTCTTTTTCAAATAGAAATAATGACATTGCAAGAAAGCGTCATTGTAAGTTTGTAACAATACTAAAATAATGATAAATGAGTTTTTTGATCAAATAAAATTATTGCAAATATTGCGTAATTGTTTATCCTTAACATATTGAAATATGGTTGAAATAATACATTTGATATTGGTTTTCATGTCAGTTCATAACCTATTTATGAGCTAGAAGATTATGTAATTATGTTTTTAATAAATTTGTACTTAGCAGCATTTTTCACTTGGTGTTTTACACAGCATCATGTAGATTCAAAATACATTCTATTTTATCATGTGTGATAATGCAGTATAATTGTGGTGGAACATTGATATCTTTGCAAAATTATAACAAAATGAACACATTTAAAGGGTCCGTACCCCTATCTTTAAATCTGACAAAGGGATGTGATTGTATACGATTAATCATTTTAATTTCTAATCGATATTTTACTAAACGTCTATGCTCACTTCATTTTTAATATAACATCCCACCAAAATAAGTCTTTTAAATTATTTTTGAAGACTTGTTTAAGTTAATTTAAAAATTATATAACTTAAATAGGTTAAAATAATTTCTTCACACAATGCATATATTAACCTTTTAAAAATCCAAACTACTTATGTTGAACTTCGTAGCTGTTAACAAACATATTGTTTACCATATTTCGTGCTACACAGCATCAAATGGTTTCGAATTAGATTTCCCCTCATCAAATGCGGGAATCTAATTAATTAAATATAGTGATATTGATATATTTATACAATTATAACTGGTCATATTTGAAGTGCCTGATTTCCTCCTCCACCTCATAAACAGGAAATCCGAAATGATTTGATAGTGAAGTGATTCAAACCAGGGAATTCTGTTCAACCCTTATACAACAAATGCTTCACGAATTAAATAGAAGTTAATCAAACTGACACTGAAAATTAGTTAAGCGTTTTAGGTACAATAACCTCTGGGGTAGCAAGGTCAATTGGTTCTAAAAAATTACATTATACAAGTACAATATTGCATACTAAAAAGGAGTTGGGTTCTGAATCAGCATTTATTTCTTAATAAAAAAAAAACAAAATTAAATATACTGTAAGATTTTTTTTTAAAATTTAAATCGTAGAATTCATATAATTTAATGAAGCGTTTAATAATAGCTGTTAATTACTTAGTAATTGTTAAGAAGTGTTCATTGTCACTTGACCTCTTTTGGTGGAATTCGTACGATACTTGATTAAACAAGAATGTCTCAATATTCAAAACTTATTATTTGTAACCTTTTTTTTTAAAATTATGTTACATTGTGATTTATTCCCAGTTATCTATTCAAAGACTAGACTATGCATACGAGACTAACATTTTCAAGCAATTGCATACCTCATGAGTTGAAGTAATTAAATTTTCTCTGCCAAGTCCCTTAAAATTTAAAAGATGCTTGGGAGAGACATGGGGAAAATTACAATTGATGTAGGTCTGAATGATGTTATGTGTCTGGTCAGAAGTCAGTCTCTCAGTGCATCCGGGTAAATAACATTTTAGCGTCCTTCTTGGCGACGAAAATGTTTGTTGGGGATAAATCTCTAAATTAGTATCCGTGCCTAAAAATCAATACCTTTACTAGAAGTTATTTTTCTGGTAATCCTACCACAAAAATCACCCCTTTACTCTACCCGACACCTGCATGCTTGACTAGACTCTTCATCGGACTTTTGTCCCACGGCACTGAAATGGATTTTAGCTACGAAATGACAATGACTTATTTTGCTCTGAATGCAATTTACGAAATTAAAGATATGCTAAAAATAAAGATATGATTAGAAGAAAAGTTTGAGATTGATGAGATTAAGTTTTGGAAAATGAAGTTTTGAAGAGGTACGCCTGTTAAAAGTGTACACGTATTTGGTGGGATTGAAAGGGGAAAAATGCTTGTTTTTTTTTCAGAATGATAGAACGAAAAATGAAAGTGAAATAGTTTGAAGTCTCCAAATAATGTATTGTACCGGGTTCTATTGCAATTTCTAATTACTGGAAGCATTTCATCAAAGATGGAAGTTTTCGAGATTTCTTTCTCGTGCTTATCACAGTTTACAAGTTTGGAGATCCAAACTCCTCTTCAAAATATATTGAGTGCATTTTTTCACGTTGTTTTAAAGGTTTTTATTTATATTTTCATATTTTTTGCGAAACGCCACTTATCTACGTTTTCTTGTTTTGGACAAAATGCCATCTTTTTTCCGGATTAATGCTTGAAAATCGCTGTTATGTGCTACTGTGGCACGATTTCAAATATAGCTCCAAGCTTACCATAAAATAGGAATACCTCATGCATCCACCAGCAAGTCGAATAATGGTTTGCAGCTTTCTGACGCAAAAAGTGGACAGATGAAGATTATGGCCTTGAAGACATTGTTTTTCAATCTAGCCTCGAAGAATATTAGGGCATTGTTCAGTTGGTTTTGTTGTCGAAAAATCAGTATTAAAACTTAGCTTACTTAATGATAGTAGACTAGCTTAGCAACATTTCAATGTTTTACTTTATAAACTCATATACGGCTCGTTACGTGGTAAACGTGATCCAGAATCTTGTTTGATTGTGATTTCTGTGTTCAGTATCATAAGAAAATTATATCAGGTTTTATTAATAGGGGAGAGGAATGATGTGGTATACGAAAAGTAACTAGATTTTAAATGCCTTAACACTAGAACTACCGTATTTCTGGTACACCTAGATCTCCCGGGGTGGGGGTGGGTCGTAGCTGAGCCATGGACTTCAGTCATGTTAGTCTTAACTTTTATGATAATACAGACCGAAAACAAATTTTTTCATGTTTAATATAATGATTTGTAATAAATATTTTATTAAATTTAGTTTCTAGACTATTATATAACATGGAATTTAGTTAATAAGAAATTATCCTTAAAACTTAAATTTCAAAGCAATATCTCTTAAATAACATATATTTTCATTATCTTAAATCTCATAAGGTTCTTACACATTAATAAGATTTAATCTCAATGCAATTAAAATATGCGTGACATTTTACTTACATTATATTAATTTTTCTCAAAACATTTCACACAGAAGGCTATAGTCTTTGTTTCCTTTTTTGCTGCGCATGATCCACATACAAATTTTAAACATTTTTTACACACAATATTAGTTTTACTGTCTTTACATTGCTTTACCTGGCAACGTGTTCACTTGTTTGAAAATTCTGAAGTAATACTTAGAAGATAACTTCTGTTTTTTTTGCAAAATATTCCACTCTTAGCTCGTCTGCAAATTTTAGAATATAGTCTCTTCTACTCAGATTAGATCCTGTTGCCTTTATAAAAACTACCCATACACTAATCGCCGCTATATCTAAAATATTAAAAAAACATGCACAGGCCAGCGCCTTATTGCAGATTTTACGGAATGTTTTCTTGCCATCTTATCTACAACATCGACTCCAAATTTTGTGTAATTGAGGAATTTTTTTCATTTCAGGAGTTTTCTTCTCAGTTTGTGTAACTTCTAGAGAAGAATGCAGTGCGCTAAGAACATTTTTGTGTTCTTTATATTCGTAAGAAAGTAGAATGGTGTCATTATGTGTCATGAAGATTTTTGAATATATTTCTCTTTTTCGTATTCTGCGAAGATTTTGCAACTTCTCTTTTTGCTCTATTGATTGTTCCGACACAGCTAAAACCATTTTCTTTTAGGCTTTCTATAAGATTTAGACTTGTAAGAAAATGTAATTTATAATATTTCGTCCTGTTTTGAGATAAGGCTGTACAAACCTAAGAGAAACATTTTCACCAACACTTAAATCATTTGATTTTTAAAAATCTTTTCCTAAATACGGAAATGCGTTGATTATGTACTTCAAGCTCACATCTACAGCCAACTAAAATTTCATGCCAAATTTTTCAGGTTTGTCTGGCATATTTTACAAAATTCTACAGCGTGTCTTTGACAGAAAGAGCTGCTCATCTACAGTAATGTTTTTTTCTGATTTGTAACACCTGAAACAATTTTCTATGAATATATTCTAAACATTTGATATTAGTGCAAATTTATCAGCTTTCACTCTACCTGATTTTGAAAACTTTGAGTCAGAACTCATATATCGCATAATTTCTTTAATTATGTTCCTGCTGACTGTTAGAGAAAAAAAATTCTGGCTCCAGTTTTTGACCAAAGGCTAGTGTTGGAAATCCCTTTTCAGTTAAAGTTCCTCAAACATACAATATTCCAATAAACGAATGCAGTTCATCGAGATAAATTTTTTTCTTCATTTAGCTTTGATCTTGCACATTTTTCTATGACATTCATAATTTTATCATTTATGTCACCATTAAGTTTTAGGATTGCTATGAATATATTTTTTTTGGAATATGGTGTAGGTCCCAGGTTTTCTTTTACAATATTTTGAATAAGTCGTCAGCCAGAAGAAACTGAAAACTGCTGGAGTATTTTTCCCCTGGCTCAATCTTTTTTTCTCCAAATCACGTTGAAGGGATAATTGCTCTCCTTTATCTGATTTTTCTTAACATTTTTACAATTCTTTGTTGTTTTATGAATTCCTGAACTGCATTTACATGGAATATTTTCGTTAAGCTTTCTGTCACTAGAACTGGATTCAGACTATTAAATTATATGCAAATTTTCAACAATATTTATTTCGTTATTTATTACAAAATTTTCTTTTGTCATGATCAGATGTATTTTCTCTCTACTGGCGAGAATCATTTTCTGAAAGTTCATTCAAAAATTTCGAAGCTTCTTCTTACAAAAGATCTCTTCTGCCGGGTGCTATTACTAAACATGTGCAAAATTGGAATTCCACTATTCCGCTTCCCTTTCTACTCAGTTTACAACAAGGAAAATATAATTTTTTACTTAGTTTTTAGCTTATAACAAAGATGAGGTAAGAACATTCTACAACATTCCAACACATAGATACAATAGTTTCCAATCACAAAACGTCACACTTCTGCCTAACAGGTACATGCTAGATGTGTGGACACACCCTCTTCTCAATCTCATCCTTTTTCAAAAAACAGGTACAATACATCTTATAAAATTCTTTTATAACTGAAAAATATAGAGTTAAAATCCTGGTTGAAATGAAAAAACTGCAGTTATCTTGTCCGGGTCAGTTTTGGCCTCCATTGTAGTTCCAGGTATACAGGCATATAAATATTGAATGGAAATCAAATAAATTTATTTTAAGACATTAGACTGAGTACTTAGGAATAGTCAAAAAATTAGAAAGCTTAATTTTTAATTAACTGCACAATAGTTTTGATAGAACTAAACACCTGAAATTTAGAAATGTTTTTCATGACATTTTTCAAATCTTACAAATTTAATGAAAGGATTGCTTGAAAATTTCCAAACGAACTTTTATGAACGACTTTCTGAAATTTTGTATGAGAAGTCTTTTCAGAGTTAGCCCGGTAATTAATACTTAAAAAAATTCGATTAAATTAAAACAATACATGTGTGTGTGTAGGTGAGTGTGTGTGTGTGTCAGTGTATGTGTGTGTCAAACCTTATGGGAATATTTTAATTATTTCCCGCGATATGATTAAATTTGTACATGCTTGTTTCCGATCAAATTTACTGTACAGAAAATATTAAAGCTTTCAATTTTCAAAATGAGAGTTTTTATCGCGTATGCATTAAGGTATCTTAATATCTATTTAAATTTAGGACGTTAGCTTATTCGCCGATTTTTCTTCACTAACATTGGTTTCAGAATAGTAATTTGAAATGCATGAAATTGTAATTTATTCTCAAAACGAAATGAAACATAATTAGGTGAATTAGAGGAATATAGATGTTAAATGAATTAAATTAGGAATAGTTATATATAAATGAAATAGAATTATAAGGAAAATTAAGGGATATATTATGTAACGTCTGATTGATAAATATTGAAGCATCACAGTTAATTTTTTTAGATGGAATGAACCTTAGGTAAAGTATTAAGATAAGAATCAGCTGTTTTCGAGATATGTCTGAATGAGATAAAGAAAATTGATAAGCTAAGATTCAATTAATTATATTTATAATTTATTTAAGGGAGATTCGAGAAAGTTTGACCTTTTCTATTGTTTAGTGATTATTTATTTAGCATTTTATCTTGCTCTTTCGTTCTTCAATTGGAGTCTAATAATTACTGACTTTGTAATTATAAAGGAAGTTTGCGGTATAACTAAATAATAAAGAGTGATGAGCTTCATTATTCACCTTACGAAAAATAAAGAATTATCATATTTTTTTGTATATTTTGCATTAATTTGTTTGGTTTGGTTTGAATTTTGATATCTCTTTATGGGTAAGTATATATTTAAATATGAAATATTTTCATTTCAATTCTCAATAAACCATAAAATTTCAAAATTGTTATAAATGTTAAGCATTTTTGATGAATTATGTGTATGTAAGCATTTATTTTCATTATGAAACAATATTGATATATTCTGAATCAAAACTTTTCTTAGGATTGTATATTGAAATCAAAACATTTAATGATTTGAAAACAAAATGTTATAGTTAAGCAATATTTTACTTATTATTTATTTTTATGAATATTTAAAATTAAATTATGAAAGTATAAATTATAAAATACAACATACAAAATAAATTGTATAATTTCGCTGAAAATTTACAAAGCTATGAAGGCTCGAATAAAAAGAAAAAAATACACTTAATAATCATACTACTCATTAAACTTCATTACTTCTGTTAATATTAATGAACCTGCTTTTATCACTTCAATTTAATCTTTTTTTTTTTCAAAATTTAATCAATGTGTCCCTAAATTGAATACTTTAAAATATAAATTCTAAAATTGACTTCCACTAGGAAAGACTAAATAAATATATTAATGAACAATGTACCATGCATATTTGTCACCATGTAAAAATATACATGTATTACTTTAGAATATTCAGCTACATACATGTTTTTAAAGATGTTTGTTTCCAATTTCCGATACACCTGTATATCACTTCTTGTATACATACATAATAAGTGATATATTGAAATGAATATATTGAACTGTAAGCTTACAATTTACTAAATATGACAAATATAGATTGTCAAGAATAACAAATGTACAAGTGTATGAATATAATAAATGATTCGTTTATAAACAAATGCGGCTTGAGCATAGAATAATGGCTGATATCATAGAACATTTAAAAATTCTATGTCTTTCCAGAGGTTTCGTATACTAAATTCTTTAACAGTTCCAATTTTTGGTTTCCAAGTACCCCGTGGAAGAAATCATTTGCATCTCTAAGAATGTTTTTAATAGAAATGATTTTTAAAATATAAGATTATTTGATTAAATACCAATGAAAGTTGATGTAACAACACAATATGATTGTATTTCTCATATTTCAGTATACTAGGTGTTTTCAATACTTTTCGCATTTCGGTTCTTCTAAAGATTATCAAAAGTAATTTTACTGTATTTTTGGGAAACATTTATACCGAAATTTTTTCCCAAATAGCACGCATTTGGGAAAATGTTATACCGAAAGCTTATGCAAATCGATAACAAGATTATTATTTAGAGAATCGTAACCAGTTATTAACATTAAATTATTTTTTCAACTATATAACATTAAAGAAAATGCTTATTCATTTCTACAAATTGTCATTTGACTAAGTATTGTTAACTATTAAACCGGACAAAAAAAAAACCGGTAACAAAAAACGTTTTGAAAACAGATGCAATATCTAAATCCTAAATCCAAAAACACCTCATGTTTTCGTTGCAAAGCTTTTCAATCGCTACATTTTCAGAGGATTGAAAATTCTTTTTATTTCAAGTAAGCATGGATTTCAAGAAAAATGGAAGAAAAAGACTACTTCTTAGCCAAATACGTCCCCAACCCTACAAATCTCACAAGAAAATCCTTCGGAATTTTTTGCACATGTAAGAAATAAAATACTACAAATGCTTTTCCCAAAAATACAAGAATTTTCGTGAAATTCAACGTATAGAGAGAGAACCAAGAAACAAAAAATAAAATATATAAAAACAATAGACAGTATTTCCCAACATCTAAAGCCCAAAACCTTTAATACTTGAAAAACCTGCTAGGGTTAGTAGAATTTGAAACAGAATATTCGATTCTGAAAATATAAATCTGAATATATGATTGATTTTAAGCGGAAACTACAATTCGAGACATATGTATGTGTTTCTTGATACTGAAAGTTTATCTTCGAAAGCAACTTATGAATATTTTTTTATCTCAGTTTATTTGATAAGAATGATTTTGTTATTTTTCTATTTTACGTAATATTAGGTAGAATTTTTATTGTACTAAACTAAGACTAAGCGCATGAAACGTAAAATATTTGGAAAACTACTTCAGTTCAGTTCACGAGATGACGGAATAAATGTTCTAATTATTATCATTAAATATGTTTATATTTCATTCTTTTCCAGTGTATTAAGTAAGTCAGTAGAGTATGATGCTCAAAGTTTATCAACAATATATAAGTAAGCCAATAACAACTAAATTTTAAAGGTAACATTAAAAACTAATTGTGTGTGTGTTTTTGTTGACTATTTCTACTATGATCTTTCAGCAATGAGCGCTATCTTGATTAGATAACAAACTGAAATGTAATCAATACTGGTTGTTGCTAATTGCATTATACAATCTAAAACCAAGAGTTTATTTAAAAGTACGATGAAAACTTAACAATGATAATAACTACTCGAATATTTAAGTAATTCATAGAATTTCTTATTTAATGAAATGTTTACAAATACAAGTATTTCCTAGTTAGAAACATTTGCATCCACAAGTAAAAATATTTTGCAGAAGCCATTAATAGTTAATATAATAAATGATTAATATTAATGAATAAAAATTTCTATAAAAATAGTATTTACATATATCAGTTAAGTAGTAGTTGTAAAATATGTAAATTTACAACTGCTACTTCTGAACAAATTTGCTGTCAGTAAGCAAAATGGTTTTATCTGCATTCTACAATTTAGTTTTGCATTCCTATATGCTTATATTTAGAGAAATACTTTCAAACAACGAGAATAAATTAATCAAGACGGAAATTTAATTTTTAATGTAAATATAAATATTTTCAAAATTATGTTCTGTGAAGATAATCATACTTGTTAATGCGTTCTTTCTAATGTACACATTAGAATTGATGTTTAATAAAGTTGAATACAATAATACTTTACTACTTTAAGATTATCATTTTTAATTTAAATGTATCCATGAAATTTCGAATAAGACTTTAATTTATAAACACACTCAAGAAATGTATAACTTAAATTTATATTTATTTATTTTTCTAATAGAAAGCGTCAAATAGCCTTTGTGTTTCGTGATATGAGATAACGTAATATTCTTGATGTCACATGCATACTTATGAAAATTTTAATTAAAAAAATACCAATAAGGTAAAATTAAATGTAGGAAGCACATTGATGTATATCCAGTATTTAGAGTGTCAGTTTTGTATTTGTAATATATGAATGGTCTTTGGAGAATCTGGGATTTATTTTGCATTTTGAGAAACATTTAATGTTTATTTACATTAAAATAAATAATGTTGTAATATGTTTAGAAATGCATTCACTTAATACAGGTGGTACAAAATAAAAATAAAAATATTTACTGTTAGTTTTATAGAATGTATGCATTATCTTAAGTGACACTGAGCCAGATATACATACTCCACCCACGCACACACATACACATACATACATACATACAAACATATATATATATATATATATATATA
>BMAW01131151.1:27312-60485 GCA_019974015.1 Nephila pilipes
TTCGGACGGCTTTCGCCAGCTGTGCGCCACTCAGATGACTGCCGCTTCGACTCTGGAGTGTAGTGATGTATCCATGTTTCGTCCATGGTCACGTAACGACGCAAGAAATCTTTTTTGTTGCGAGTAAATAGCGATAAACAGCTTTCTGAATCATCGACTCGTTGCTGTTTTTGTTCCATCGAAAGCAATCGCGGCACCCACTTGGAAAAAACCTTTTTCACTTCACTTCAAAAAACTTCACTTCACTTTTTTCCTGGTCCGATCGACTTAAAATTTTGACACGTTTCAAGCAAAGGTTCGTACTCTAGAAAGACCTGGTTACTGGTTTACTACGAGCGCCATCTCTGGGTTAGTCTCGGGAGTTATTGATCGATGTGTTATAAAGATTTCGATTGCTCAATCATGAAGGCTTAGTGGCGTACCGTGGATTCGATTCCTACTACCCAGTGTGAACCCTGATTTTCCTATACAATTAAAAAAATAGTGTCATTTATGCATTGCGTACGCTCAAAAAGGTAAATTGCTTACAGTTTTATTAGCACAAACGAATAAATAACATTTTATGTGGATAAAACAAAAATACCGCTAAAATTAAACAGATTACACATTTAACATTTATATATATTTAACGAATTATATAAACGAAATAAACTTTAGTTTACAATAACTAATAAATCTAGGTACGCGTGAAGCCTTAAAAAATATGAAATAAACGATAACTGTAGTGTACCCCTCTTCTAAATAACAAAAGAGTTGACGAAATTAAATGTCACCAGCTAACCTTTACATTTATGACTTGAACATGTACAATAATTCAAAAGTCGAAAAGGACACACTAATTACATTTGTTGCTTAGCAATAGCGGAATAGGCCGGCCGAGTCATTTTCCAAATTTAAAGGAAAAAAATTATTTTCCTATTTTCAATAAGATGTTAGATAAATGCTTATTTAGTTTCTTATAAATGTAATTACATTTGTTTAGGTGAAATCTTACAACTCTATTTTGAGCTACATTCACTTTCCCCGTTGCAGTATAGTTATCTGGTGTCCCGATAAAAATACAGTTATTTGATGTAACGACCATGGCCTGATGTTGCAGACAAGATTAGCAGCTTGGAAGCTATCTGTTACCCAAAGTCAAGAAAACCTATGGTCCCCCTTCCACGACACGACTGTGGAGTTCATAAGGACAGAAGTTGAAAGGACAGAAGTTGAAAAATGATAGAACTATTAAGCGGCACTGTTTGTTAAAATAAACTGATTTTTCATGCTTATTCGAAAGGGGGAAAAAAAAGAATAATCGAAATATTACTTTAGCAAAATTTTTTCAGTTTTAATACCAATATAAGTTCTTCCTCTGAACTAATAAAACATTGTCACTATTTTGTAGCTATTATCACTGTTTCAGAAGTAATAAAAGTATGAAGGAAGATCTTATCCGACTAAACATATGGGAGAATGCTTTAGTAATTCGTAACTGTATACTTGCCGAATGTAAATGTAAGGAAATGCTGAATATGCATGATGAACTATATTTTAAATTATGACTTGTATTCTTAAAGGAAACGAGTTTCTATCAAGAATTTACTAAAAGACTTGATAAATCATTACACAATGTAATAAATTACATTAATAAATAGGAACACCTGAAATGAAGCGTTATTTTAGATGAAAAGTATTGTGGACAAGAAATGTTTTTGAATGTAATTTATTGTACAAATGTTCAAAATCTATACTTTAAACATATGATAAATATCATCCCATAACATAAAAAAATTATTTTTATTGCAAACAATGAAAAATGCAAAATCAATATATGATTGATATATTTTGTATAAAAAATTCATTTAAGGTTTCTTTATTGTAGTTTTTTTTAAAAAATGCTTGCAAGCCTTTACATAATTTCGAACGGTTACTGGAAAAGTTATATTTCCATAAAAATTATTTTACAACTTTACAACAACAACCACGCAATTGTTATTCATTTTAAAGCACTCATAGTGAACATTGAGTAGAGCGAGTTTATGATAAAATACAATGCCTCGATAATAATTGTAATACCATTCAACTTCCTAAAGTTGCTGAAAATATATTTTATAAATTCACTATGGGATAACAGTCTGGTCCTGAATCCGATGTTAAACGCTTACCATCTCGTATTATCTTATCCGACTTAAACCACTACAGTTTTTATACACATATAACAATATCCCATTCAGCTGATTGATATGATGCTATTCGGTTGGAGATAAAATAATAATTTAATGGAAATAAATGATAAATCTAAGAGATGAAATAGTCCACCATAAAGAAGCTGATGAAACTATAACGATTTTAATGATAAGAAACTGGTGTGCCTTTGATTGAGTTATGAGGCGAGGTTAACAAAATACCTTCAAAGGTATAACTTTGTTTTTCTTTGTTTCCTGACTGTCAAACACTTAATGCTCCCCCAAACTGAATGTTCTTTCTATAAAATGCAATAATTTTGTTTGTTCTCAGGCGTCTTTAGTGGGCCGAGTACTGAAGGAAATGGTTGTTCACAGGAAGTTGAAGCATCAAGTCAAATGCATTTGACCTTGCCACTTTCACCACTTCCCAAAGATGAAACAACAATTTAAAGTGCATTCTTTTCTTTTTTTTTCCCGGAGGAAGTGAAAGCTGCCTTCGTCAATAATCACTGGAGCTTTTGTCTGAAGAGCTAACCTAATTATTTCTTCCTAGAAGATAGTGGAAAATAATGGGGACTATGTTGAAAGTGAATGCTTGTGCTTGCAGCTTTCAGGTATATCAAAAATTGTGGAAATAAAAAGAAACAAACTTAACAAATAAAAAAAAATATATGATCATAGAGCCCGTTGCATCTTTAATATAATAAAAAAACCAAAAGTGAATCATGGCGAATAAATATATTGTACGTGAAATAGTAAATTAAGAGAGTTTGGACATTATTTCAAATGAAGATGTCATTTATAAGTTAATTAAATTAAATTGAAGTAATTATTCATATATTTGTAACGCCTCATTTATAAATGTCGAAAATCATTTTTTTGGGGAATATATATATATGTATGTTAAGTTAACTCACAATTGACGGAAATAAGGGATTATAAATGAGTAACCGTGAGAAAAAATGAATGATTTTTTTTGAAAACATAACACTTGAACTGTTTTAAAAATGATCCAATCATATCAAAACTGTAATATACATGTAAACATTCCCAAGGATTAATAATAATAATCTTACTTTAAGGGGTTGTTTTTGTATTCCTGTGCATTGTAATAGATGAAATTATTTTTGCAAAATTTACTTAGTGTTTGTCGGAAAATGAAAATCTGAACAATAACTACCAATTTTAAGATTTAAAAATATATTAAGACTTGAAGATGATAAACATTTCCATAAATTAGTCCAGAAAAAATGTTTGAGAAGCTCCTGAAAAATACTAAGAAATAACAGTTATAATATTAATTATTTTTTCTTAAATTTGTAATTTTTAAATAGGACTTAAATCCATCTGTCAGTCATCGATTTTTAAAATTATTATTCATAACACAAAGAGAGGCATACTATTTCTTTGTCATTTTTTGAAAATATTGACGAAAATAGTTAGCAAATCCTTTTTTATAAAAAAAATTGTACTTTTAAAGAAGCTATCAACAATCCCATTTTTTGAAGAACTTTATAGTTAAAACGGAACTGAACTTGAAACAAAGAATGTATATATATATGTGTGTGTGTGTATTTGCATTTGTAAGCCATGTTTGGAATAAAATCACTTTTGAATATATATTTCTTAAATTAATACGTATTTATGTTTGAAATTAAACGCTAAGATTATCCGAATAAAATATGTTATATACAATGTATTGCGAAGAGCACATTTACTTACCAAAGCTGATAACGTACTTAAAAGTAGTTTTTCAGATACTTAAATAAGTAATAGAATTCAAGCTAACGTTAAAATAAGGAAGTGGAAAGTGATATTATTTTCGTATATTAAAATTAAAGCAAACGATAAATTATTACATTTAATATATTTTAAGCTGAATGTAATTATAACTGCAATAAAATGTATTAATTTTTATATATATGTACTTTATTTCAATGCCATTAAAAGAATTAGAAAAAAAAGTTACGACATATTTCTTGTAAATAACGTTCTTAGGACGGCAGGTCAACTGGCCAAACATAAATCATGCTTTATTTTAATCCAATAAAAAAAATAGGAGAAATTTAGCGAGGAGAAAAGCAAGATATACGTAAGATATTTTATGCTAAAATTATGAAAAGTGCCTATGCGAATACTATCATTGTCAAAAATATTAGCGAGTTTGTACTCTAGAAAGTGATCTCATTTCTCAAACTAGATGTCTATGTTTCAAAAAACAGTGACTTTCTTTTCAAGGACTTATGTTTCAGAAATTTTCAGGTCATTTGAAATTAAAAAAAAATAAATATTTTCTAATAAATTAAATTTATCAACTATGAATGAAAGAGAAAAATAATTTTATCAAAATATTGCTCATTAAAACAATATTTTCCCAAGTAACATTTTTATTTCTTGAGCGTAGTTTTAATTCAGTGGAATTTCTTCAACCATTCTCAAATCATTAAAAATTTTCCAAATTAAAATGCATCCAAAACTGCAAAAATAAGTAAATAATGGTTTCTGCTTATGAAATTTTTTTTTTCAATTCTTGAAAATACTTTTATTCTTAACTTATTGATTCGTTTATGGGTTTTACGATCTTTGGGGAAAAAAAAAAACTTTCCAAAATGTTTTTAAAAATTGGAGTGAAAATGTAGTTCTGAAAATAATTTCATTATTTTTTGCTCTTTCGGATGAACTTTTTTGCATTCAAATAGATAAACAAGTAAAAATTGGAGGATTGTAATAGAAATTCCATAGGTTCAACATTACGCTCATGAAAACAAAATGCTCTGTAAATAGAAGCAATAACGGAATTATTTTGAACCAATTACAGCCACTGTAAAACAAAAACTGAAAAATAAGACTTTCATAATGCTTGCTTTGGGTATTTAAATTTTATTTAAAAAAGAATTACGGAGAATATATCAAGGATAGATATTTTTAAAAATGTAAAAATTAGTTACTCATTCCAGTAAAATTTTGAAATTGAAATTTAGAGAGAAAATATAAGTAAAAATCGTATTTCAGAATATTTTTTACTTAAAGATGGACTGAAATGTGCACATTTTTTATTGTTAAATAATAAATAATTTATAAAAGCTTCACACTTAAATAAGATCCTACGTAATGATCAATAAATTAAATACCACAGATACTTATACTTTCTTATATATGTAGGATTTTTACATTTTGAGACGCTTTTCAACACTAGATGACGCTACTTGTTCTTTTGGATAAAAGCGCAAGCACGAGAGGCGCAAGCACGGCAAGCACAAGCTAGATAGTAGAGTGCGACCAACAGAGAAAGACGTACTATCTGATAGATCTTTAATACGTATAATCAATAGTTCTATTTTAACTTTGTAAATACTGTACAATACTATATATGGTTTAATTAATGTCATCTTCTAAGAATCCGCTTTGTTATTGAATCCAGAAAACCTCTAGACATCTTTAAAACGAGCCATGTATCCCATTTCTGTAGTTAGGATTCTACGTATATGAAATCAAATAAGTATTTAAGCTTCTCACTATCAGTCATTTTGAATTCGAGAACGTAATGTTAAACCTATGGAATATCTACCACTTGTTTCTAATCTTTACAATTTGATCTATTTGAATGCAATAAAGTGAATCCGGTACAGCAAAAAAGAATGAATGCTTCATTGGAATTACTTTTTTCCTCCGATTTTTTAAAAAAATATATTTGTACCCCTATTTTAATGAATCGTTTGTGATTTTCCCTGTCTTTATAAAATATTCTAGAATATTTTCCAAAATCAGGGAAAAAATAAAATTTCTCAGAAACCGTCATTATTTTTTTTCTTTTTTCGGATGCACCTTTTTTCTGCATTCAAATATATAAAATAGCATAGATTTGAGGATGATGGTAGAAATTTCATAGGATAAACAAAATGGCGAATGGACGGGAGCTTTAACACCTCAAGCTTTTGTAAATTATGTATTATTTTACATTTAATAATTAATTCCATACATTGAATAAATCTTAATTTACAAATGTTTTTTTTATTTTTATTTATTTAACTACTTTTAATTTAGGAATTCAAGAATAAAATAGCAATTACGTGAGCTACACGTGTGTACAATATTTCAACTGAGCTATATTGGAACTCAAGACTTAGACATGGGCTCCACCTAAATCCATCATTACTTGAGCATATCACAATATCGTACGGTCATTATAGTTATACTTTTATTGGAAAGTTTAGCTCTATTGGGTGTTAGGATTTGGATTAAAATTCAGGTACAAATTTTTATTTGGAAAGACATTCATGTAAATTCACAAGTTAAAAATAACTTACAAAAATTAATTCTACTTAACGTACCAATAGTTTGCATGTATAAACAAAACAAAATTATTGGAGAGAATTTAACTTAGGTTCATTAATGTGATATCATTTATGGTCAAATTCACTTTGATTTATGGGATCGAATCCAGTCTTTGTCACAAAAGGACATCTTGAGGAATATTGATGAACTTTCTATTATAAGTAGAAAGGATCAGTGAGAGATAGAAGTGAGGCGTATCAACTGAGTTGTCTTTTTTGATTGATCGCGATTCAGAATAATGCTGTCCGTCGCCAACAGTCCTAGTGAAGTTTCTGTTGTGATACATATTCAAATCAGTAAACGAACAAATATTTTACAACAGTTAAAATAATTTTATACGATTGTCTGTAATTTTTTACTGAAAATAGACAATAATATGAAAAGTAGTGATATGAGAATAAATAAAAAATACATTATCCGCTCACGCGCGTATATATAAAATGTTAGTCATTAGTAAAAAATGAACTGAACTTAAATTCCTATTCCTCTACGTCTATAAACAGCAAAACGAGTTACTTTTACAAGTGCTCTATATAATTGAATTACAATATAGTAATATTGTACAAATGAATCACCAACAAAATAAAATTTCAATTCATAACTCTCGATAAGTATTAAATTGAAGAAGTTAATATTTTGTTCTAAGTAACTAAATTACTATATCACACCATAATAATTTCATAAGTAATCATTTGTAAAATAAAATTTTAGTCCAATTTCTATCCCTCAATATCTATACGCAAGTTACTTTTTTTCTGTATAACTGAATTACAAGGGAGAATAAGACTGTAATCGCTGAAAAAATCAGTTCTTATCGCTCGAGGTCTAAAAACATCTACGAAAATCATTTCCTTGTAATCAATATAATTCAATTATTGAATAATCACACTATAAAAATATCAAAGTTAATAATATAATCATATTAATGATATAAAAATTCATATTAAATATTCATTATTAAAATATCATATTAATAATATAAAAATTCGGTATCTGTCCGATCTACAGAGGCAACAAAGAATCATTTTTTCCGTACATAACTACGTTAGTAGGGAATCACACTTTAGTGATATATTGTACTTAATCACCAAAAAATAAAAATTAGATTCTTAACTCTCAATACTTTTATAAACAGCAAATAAATGTATAATATTTATTTTATGTAACTGGTTTTTTTTGGGAATCATTACATAATCCTAAATCATCAGTTTAAAAAAATTCTAATTCCTATAACTTTATGTCTATAGACGACAGAAAAAAAATTATGAGTATTTTACTTATTAAATTACCAGCGAATTCATCTAGAATAATATTATACTTAAACATCGAAAAACATAAAAAATAGACTCCTAACACATTCGATATTTTAAACAGCGAATAAACCAATTGTTCTTCTATATAACTGTATTGATGCGAAATTATAATGTAATCATAAATAATGAGTTTAAAAAAAATTCCAATTTCTGTCACTCTATGTCTAGACAGTGAGCAAAATAACTTGATTCAACATAATTCAATTATAAGGTAATCACTCTATAAAACGAGCAATATCATTGTTAATCATTGACAAAATAAAAATTCGACACATATCTTTCGAGATCTATAGAAATCCAATTATTTTGAATTAACATATACTTGAATACAACAAAATATTCGATATAATATCACAATGGCTTGCATATTTTAAGACAAATTATAAATCTTAAGACTTTATATATGCATACCGAACAAAAAAAAATTACTTTCATTCAAAATAACTAAATAAATAGGGCATAACTATATTAATGTTATTATTAAACCTAAAAAAATTGAGATTTTTAACAACCATTAAATATAAACAGTAATCAAATTATATAAATTATATGCAACTGAAGCTCTTAGAAATCCCACACTATAATAATAAACATCAGTTTAAAAAAATTCGATCTTTATCCCTGAATGTTTGTTGACAACAAACAAGTATCATTCACGATTATTCTATGTTACAGAATCACTAAGGAAGCTATGAAAATATAGTTAATTATCTATAAATTATATATCCGATTCCTATCTCTCGTAATCTACAGAAATCACACAAATTACATTAGTTTCCCGTATCTGAATCACAAGGCAATTGCACTATAAAAATATGAGATACTGTGGCAAACATTAAATCTTAACTCATAATTTATCCACAATAACAATATAAAATTTAAATAGGTTTTGTTTATTCTATTTTAACATTTTTTTTTTGTATGCAAAGTTCCAGAAAAATTAAAATCATTCAAAATGATTATTTATTACCTTACAGTAAGCTTAGATGTGTGCTCTAATCTGCATTAAAGCATTGAATATCTAGAAAAGAAAATACCTTTTTCAAATAAATTATAAGGTTTTCTCTTCACAAGCAAAACATTCTAAGGTACAAAATCATTGATAATGTAATTAACATTAAGTATAAAATTAGACGATTCTGCATTAAAATTGAATAAGTAAAATAAGAGAAAACGATAAATTATTAGAATAAAATTAATATTCCGATCGGATATTAAAATAATGGCATACGATAAAATATTAAATTACATATATCCTAGCATTGGGAAAACATCTTAAGTAAGCTAAACGTAATTATTATAACCATAATATATTGTAATGCCAATCGTTTGAACCTAACACCATGTATCTTTTATTTTATGCACACACATTTTTGTTGACCCTATTTCCTTAAAACAAAACAAAAAAAATGTTTGCACATTTGGATAATTGTTACACTATATTTTTCAACGCTATATTTGTTCACTGAATCCTAAAAAGTATTCGTAGTAGTTACTATCAATATTTTTCATCAATTTACACAATTACCGAATATTATATCTAATTTCAAACGTTACAGGCAAATTAAATTGTCCATGAAAGCATCGACCAGCTAATCCAGCTTAAAAATTAAATAGCAAATTATCCTGACAGGGATATAACTAAAGAACCCCTAGAGATATCAATTTAGCTAATAAGAGTCTCGGCGATCTGGACGCCGTTACAAATTACTCATCCCCTCCAAAGTATACGACATGCTCGAGGAAAATAGACATTTAAGCCAGCAAGATCCCTCAGTGATAGAGTACCAAGTCCCCCATACTTTAAATTAATGAATAATGAATACCTCACTCGTTGAAAAGAGGGTTTGGCTTGAATCATTTGTCCCGGGAATGACTGGGACCATCAAGGTCCATCAAGACTCAGGAGATGTTCGCTAATTGAGGTGTGGTAATTGGCAAAGAGCGAGAATTATTAAATACGCGATCCTCTACAAACATAGTGGGCACCAATTACCCAATTAGGGGACCCTACTCGCAGCAGACGATATATTCATGTGAGCCTTAACGATTTAGTCTTGTACAAACACGATATATCTGAGAACGTTGATGATGGAAGGTGGGGATCCCTGAAAGTATTGACTCGGTATTCGTTGTGGGAGTAGGTTCGATATTAAAGGAAAAGTTTGTTTCTGCAGGTAATTGGTACATGTTGTTGTGTCCCCAGGGAGAGTTAAATGATTTTAAAATATTGTCGATGCTGAGAATTTATTAATATTATTAATATTTAATATAGAGAGAATTAAACTAGGCCATCGATATGTAGAAGAACAACAGATTAAATTCAAAACAGATGTAAATTAAATAGCAAACAAAATAAAAGTAGTATATATATATATATATATATATATATATATATATTGTTCAAATTTTCAATCGTTGATAAAATAATACTTATTCTTCCACTCAAGTTTACAAATACAATTATTTAAGACTTGTAGTGGGGGAAGCTTGATATTATTACAGTTTTTTCAAATATTAATTCATTTAATTAAATTTAATTAGTTAAAATGTAGTTTAGCCCACTCACTTGGCGCGATTTCAAAAATTGACAAATTTGGCGATATTTTTTGGTTGAGCGTTAAGTTCATGAAGCTGACCAGGATAGCCATATTTGGCAAAATACCACCAAATAATTCCTGTCAACAAGGGTGGTTTGGCTAAACTACATTCCAACCATTTAATTTACTGGATGAATTAATTAATTTTAGTTCTATATGAGAGCAAGAAATTGCCACTTAATATTGTGATTCTGTCATACGTAATTATATATATATATATATATTTATGTTAATAGTAATTATTTAATAAATAGTAACTAAAATCAAATTTTTCTTTGTTGACCTAAATAGGGATTGACTTTAAAATATTTTTTCATATTACTTGGTTTCTCAAAATGCCCGTATAATGAAAAGAAGTTGTTGTCTTTGTCCGAATAAATACTTTATTTATTCGGACATTTATACGACTTTTTATTTACACATCATGTACATATCTTGCTTTGTTGTAGAGCTTACCCTTATAAAAAATTATATATTTTCCGAATAATGTAAGTAAACTAAACAATTTTAAGAATTAATTTATTAAGAACAATAATTCTCTCAATACTTGATTTATAGATTTAATCACATTGACTTCTTAGCGACTCCTTTGACAATGCATTAATGTTTCAGGATAAATACATTATATAATATTATTTTGAATGTTACTTAGTTATTTTAAATCGTAAAACTTACATAATACATATATAGAACACTTATTCAGTGATATAAACATGTAAAAACAACATATTATATATTTACAAATTTTTGAGTATCATAAATATACTGCAATTTCTCAACTTCGCTAATTGGTATTTGAGCCATATAAATTCTATACATTTTCATAAGGACAAATTAAGTTCAGGAAATTCAAATTATATTTATTTTTTCATTACATAATTATAATAGATTTTCTGGTATTTAGAATTTGGTCCGGTTATTAACTCCTCTCCTCAACAAAAGATAATAATTTAAATTCTACTGATCTCAATTATAATGAATCTGTATCCGAATCACGAACAATACTTATGAAATACGTCCTAGTCATATATCAGCTATCCAACTAGTTATCACTTAATTTTCTTGCACTAATATTGTGTGCACTATAATGTCACTAATCTTCTATCACCTCTCAATTTTTTAACACGTCTAATCTCATTGCTGGTACTTAGCAGCAATTTCATAACTCTAATTTTTTTCGAATCCTCTCGTATTCAAACATTTATTGTATTCAGTTCTCGATTTTCTTTTAGCGATGTCAGCCAGATAAAAAACTCGTTTGCTTCTTCAATTGGGATTTCACTTGCGTTGTTTTCAACTAACACACTATTAGAATTAATTATCAATTAAATTCAAAACAATAACATAACATCACAAATAAGTATAAAAATGGGTGATAATTTGCACAAATAAAAATAGAGTGTTTGAGATCATAAACTGTTTAAATATACTGAAGGTGTTTACACATTTTAGAATAATTTTGGTAACGAATTAAAAGATTGTAAATACTTTTGAGAAAATGTTCCCGGTCAGCAGCTACTTTTTGAAATTGTAATAATCGTCTGATGATGCCAAATATATTCTGTTTTCAATATTCAGATATAAATACGCTGTGCACTGAAGTGTCCGTTTCTGAGTTTCCTAAGTGGAAGTATTCTATACTAAAATAAAAAAAAATGATGCGAAACCATGGTACAGTAAATTCTAAGTGCAAAATAACCTGCATTTCTAATCAACAATTCTGCTTGTTCGAAAGTTGTAAATATCAGATTAATATTATAACGATTCAAACGCAGCTGAAATAATTCTCTGACATTGTCAAATGGAAAAGTAAATATATTTATAAAAAAAGGAATTTTAAAATTATATGCTTATGAATAGAGTTAATAAATATTGGAAAGTATTATTTATGCATAATAAATAAATAAAACCTCAATGAATGCGTCTTTTGGAATTTCAAAATTATATTTTCAAAACACTTGCGTAGAGTGACAAAATATGTAAGCACAATGGACTACAAACTCGCAGTTAACATATATAAAAATAGCTTGACAAACAAAGAATATAAGTATATGGTGGTAACTAATGAGGGCAAAGAATAATTACAAAACTTACATAATGTCAACTCGTTCTAGCTTTCTTTTCTTCTGATTAGTATTAATATTCAATTTTCGCTTTTATTAACTTAATGTGAACCATATTCAAGAAATCGTTTGGGTTTATCCTGGTAATTTTACTCATGTTGGATCTCTTATAGCGGGCAATCTTTGATTAAATTATCAGTTGAAATCAATGTAATATTACAATACCAACTATAAAAAAAAACGATAATTTGAACTAACAAACGCAGAATGATTATGACCGTAAGCTGATGAAATGTACTTCATATTAAGTGATATGTTAAATAGTATATATAAACTGCTGTTTTGTGAAAATGCAACACCATGAAGGAATCATCAGAATCAAATGATTCGCAGCAAATGTCAATGATCACTTTTAGCTTCCTCCAGGCGGCTGGCAGCGCGATTGGTCTACTGCTACAGGTATTGCAATTGTCGGCTTCGTCAATTCGTCGTCGTCTGCGCCGTGGATTGCGTGCAGGGGTGCCTTTATACAGGATTCCCTCACGGCGGGGAATCATCGACGGCTGCGTCGGCAGTGGGCTCTTGAGCACAGAGACAGGCGAGCTGATTGGCACCAGTTGTCTTGCTTTTCAGATGAATCGCACGCTTCCAATTTGTGGACCCGCAATCAGCCGTGTTCGTGTTAGACGTTATGCCGGTACTGCCTTCCTGAGTGTATTGACAGACGACATAGTGGTCGAACACCCGGAGTTATGGTCTGAGGTGCGATTTCGTATCATGGACGATCAATGATACGGGTGGGGGTATCTCAATAGCAACGGGTACGTCGTGAGTGCACTTCTGGCCAAGAAGTCGTTCCTTTCCTTCAAAGGCATCCTATCTTTCAGCCTTGGGATAATGCACGCCCATGTTGCGCGGACTGTTCAGACTTCTATTTCAGCACAACGCAGCACAACTTCTTCCTTGTACCTTATTCACCGGATATGTCTATTGAGCACGTGTGGGATATGGTTGGTCGGCGTCTCTCGCGTGATCCGCGTCCTGCAGTTTCCAAAGACGAACTTTGGTTGCGCATACAAAAACTAATAAAATTCTCTTCCTCAAGCAGATATTATTCAACATCTGTTTGACTCCATGCACCACGTCGTATAGCAGCACTTATTGCAGCGCATGGTGGCTGCACCAAATACTTTCCGGACGCTTAATTTGTTTCTTTTGTTTTTGAAAATTTCATCATTTATTTATCAGTACAAGTCGTTTCCATTAAATTTCATTTGATTTTGATGGTCTTTTTCATGGTGTGCATTTTCTAAAACAACAATATATATATATATATATATATATATATATATATATATATATATACTATTATATATATATATATATATATATTATATATATATATATCTATATATATATTTGTTTGAATTTCCTTCACAAAACCTATTTCAGATGAATCAAAAATAAGGAAAAATACGAGATGACCAATGATTTTAAAATGGTGACGAGTAGGTAGAAGACTCTGCAAGTCTCTACCAAAACTCTGATAACAATATGTTGTGTCAGTTATTTTGTATTGGATATAAAAAGATAATTTCTGTTGATGGTCAAATGTTAATTAGTTCGCTGATGCAGTTATATTTCTGTTCTAATTGATTTTCCTTATGATTAATTATTTTGTAAAGTCACTAAACATAAATCATTATTTCAAATTGAATTTCAAAAATTTAATTATTTATGAGCAATGCAGACGATAGTTTACCTGAATGAATAATGTACATAATTTTTTCCAAAACTTTTATTACCAACACTGTGTATTAGTTTGGTCAATCTTATTCATTAATTTTTCATATCATTAAGCTAGAATCATTTAAATATTAAACACAAACAAAGTTTGGATGATCAAGGCTAATTTTCTTATTCAAAAATAAATCTTAAAGGTGAAATGTCTTTTAAAGTTACCTATATATTTTATAAATATTTTTTTTTTTGAAAAAATACAAAATACAAAATGTGTGATGTATTTTAAAAAAAAGTAAAAAGAAACACTTCTTTGTAGCAAAAGGTAAGAACAAACTATTTTTTTTTTAAAAAAAAATGGAACTAAAATTTGATATTTCCCTAAAAAGGTTTGGTTAAAATACGGAAGCCTCTGCTCAATCTCAACTATTCTATATAACGTAGCATTGTCCACAACACTTCGTTTTTATCAAAAATAATTTCATCTTTTTAGTTACCATACTTTTGTTAATTACTTGTTTGATTTTAGTAATTTTTTATTAGATTAAAATATAATAGTTTTGCCTCAGAGAATGTTGTTGTTTTTTTTTTAATTTTTGTAAATATTATTTTATTTTTCATAGAATAGAACAAAAGTAATATCATTTATTTTAATCGGTTATTCTAAAAGTTCAATAAAAGTGGTGCAGTTGAATGACATTCATTCTTCAAATATTTTTTTGTGACCAGAACTAATAATATTAGTTGAAAAACGTTGATAAGAGAAGGTAATTTTTTTTCTTCTGTCGCGACAGATTACAAAATGAACATTACAACTAAATTTCATCTATTCGAAACAATTCGATAAATTAAACGGAAAAGTGCGATATTTTATACATAATTAAAATAATTTGAGTTTAATAAATAGCCTCAGAGAATAAACTGAAAAAAATAATATCTTGTTTAAAATATAGAATTCTTCAATTGAAGACAACAAATTTCTTTCATTCTTTAAGAAGAAGACCTCACTAAAATTACTTTGAACATAGACAAAGATAATAACAATATATTTATTAAAATAATATTTTGCTAATATTCCTCAATATAGCTCTAACGTTTATCTATACGTAAAATTTAGTTACCGTTACTATAACAACGATATATCAAACTTCTATTATTTTTGAAACATGAGCACTGGAATGCCATTTTTTAAAACATTCGATTTTCCTTTCTTCATATACCTCTTAAAAGAAAGTTTCCAGACACCAGTGGGAGAAATATCAGACAGAGTTTCATTAAATAAATTCCACTGTTCAACTCTTGATGTTCTTTATGCTATATGGCAGAATTATGCATCAAAATTTATTTTGTATTAAAATCAAGCAGAATATTCATGAATTTCAAAACATATCTGATGTTGTCTTATAAAAATGCATTTGTTACAGTTTATGATAAATATACAACATGTTAAGAACATGTTATTCACATATTTTATTCCACATTGCTTGAATATCTTACTCTTTTAACGTTAGACGAGAAATGTTTCCTCTAAATTTATTTCACAACATTATACGTAAATATATACATACATACACACATACACCACACATACACATACACACACATATATATGCTGTAAAAACAACCACTGCTCAGACAATCTAATATTTCATCTGAAATACGTAAATAATTCTAATTTGTTTGCAAAACAAAAGAAAAAATCGTTTAAAAGTGAACCAATAGATGGGGGTCTATACTAGTCTTTAAAGCGAAAAAACAATCGCTGTGAAAAATATGTGAATTTTAAGTTGCTCTTTAAAAGACGTGACATGGACACCGCACATTATATTTGTGATACAAAGACGGATAACATGCTGTCTCTGTCATTCTGTGCTTGAGAATGTAGTCATGGCTATCATTTAAGGATCGGATTCTGTGAAGCTTTTCACCCTTTCATGACGGCACACTTTGTTGCAGGACGTTACCTTGGGGGCGAAGGAGAATCGAAAGGGACTGTCGCATGGGCCGGAGGTTTTAAGTCGCTAAGCCTAACTTTACATAAAAAAAACACACACACACACATAAAGTTCTCATCCTAATGTTATAATTTTTGGTAAAATTTTAGTTTTTAATCAAGCTATTATATTTTTAAAAACAGAATTTTTAATAATCTTTTTGTCCTTTAAATTACAGAAAAATGTATATAAATAATATACTTTGAGAAATAATTTTCAGAATTGCTATTGAAATAATTCCGAAGTTTTATTGACAGAAAACATCAATAAACTTTAAAATTAATAACAAATATACAACGAAGACTGTTTATAAGAAGTAACAAACCATAATATGAAGATCGAGGTTGAAAATTCTCCAAGAACAGAGAAACGCAAATACCTGTTTTGTCAGTCTCTGACAAAATGGCCGCAACAAATCCACTAGAAATATTCTTTTCAAACCTTTTGGGAAAAAATTCAGACTCTCATCATTAATTGGATGGTCGACCATTTGAGTATATTCTTCTGATAAACAACATTTTCTCATAATTATAAACAGGAGTCAAAGCCTTTCCAAATAAAAAGGAAAGTACTTGAAATATGTCCAAAAGCAAAGGAAAGTAAAACAGTACTGACGGCACAGCTCTTAAAAGAAAGAAATAAAAAAATACATTGCAAAATCAATAAAAAAAATATTCGGTGAAAGACCAGAAACACGAATGTACATCACATGAAAGTTTTAAGAGTCGATTTCAGTTTGTTACATTATGCTTTTCTTCCTCCCCCGCAACAGATGGTGAGCAAAATACTGACTTAAGACACCCTGCGATTAAACTGAAGGAAAAGATCTCAAAACTGCTACTTAGTTCAAAAGTAATGGATGCAGGGCGCCATCTAAAAATATTTAGAAAACGTTCCTCCTTAGAATGCGAATGCGCCCTGTTCGGCCCCTGAGCTCAATATCCAATGATGCGTATTTGGTTCGTTCGGCCGTGAACGACTATTGCGAGTAGTGCGTATATGATATGTTTGTCCCAAAAGGGTTAATAAGACTAGTGACTGCGCGGAATAGTCCTGAAGAAATTTAGGACACCGTAGAATTTAAAATACGGCTCTGGTCCGATGACAGCATTCGGTCTGAAGGAAATGATTGATAAAAATTCGAAAAGACGGGTTAGTTAAACTCTAAATTTGACAAGGGAGAATGTGGCAGCACCATTGGATGAAGCTTTAAACGGTGCTTTGAAAACATGTAATGCATGGATATTAGCCTGAAATTTAGACAAGTCTGTCAGCTTGGTTCGTCCAATTTTACGAAATATCCTGCAATGCTATCCATTCAAATTGTTTCCTGCTGACCTGTATAAACGAGACGCTTTCATCATGAAATTTATAGCTCAAATGGAAGTGGCAATGCAGGACCATGGGACATCTTATCTAAACAAGAAGCCAATTTCCATCTCCAAGCTTCTGTCTATATTTGAAATTAAAAATTATGGGCTAAAGAGAATCTGTTTCAAATGGAACCATTGCCTCTTCATTCTCAAATTGTCACTGTGTGTTTCTAGTTTATGGCAGCCTTTACCGCTGGCCAATACTTTATCGAAGAGATTGTCCTTTGCGTCTTGCAACCTGTTCAGTCAACAAGAAACGGTATGATTATCTTTTGTGCCACCTGATCCTTTCAGCACTGCAACAGCGCAGATGTGTGGTTAGCACTATTTTTTTTCAAGATGGAGGACCTTAGCCTTTTACAAATCCAGTGAAGCAGTTGCTCAACATACATTTTTGGATCATGCATTTTTCCCTTTTACCAAAAGCTTGACCACAACGTTCTCCTGGCCCGAACCCATTTGACTTCCGGTTGTGAGGTAATCTAAATTATCTTGTGTACGGAACTATAATTACGAACTTATTGAGAATGAAAGCACTCATTGAGCAACAAATTCACATCCTCACAACTAATGTTCTACAATCAGTTGTGAAATATCCTGTTATGTACTTTCATCTTGTGGCACAAAATGGTGGACAGCATAATGAACATTTATTAAGTAAGTCGTAGCACTTATTCTCATCTTCATGTTCTTGGTGGTTTCATCAATTTTTGTTTGTTCAATGGTTTATGGACTACTACCATTATGGACTATTAAAAACTGAATTTTTTCCTTGTTGTGGTGGATGGGCCATGAATTTAGATTGCCACAACATAATCTGTCTTTTAATTAGCTTCTAGAGGCTAATACAGCGCCCTAAATTGGTATATATTTGAACTATTTTTTTTTTACAAAACCCATTTTTTTTACTTCACGTACGCCCAGACGAAATATCTGGTTATTCTGAGCAGTGGTTCGTTCTTTATTTAAAAGTCACGAGAGTGGTCTGAAAAGAGACTAGAGTGGGCTGTAAAGCTTCCAACCTAACAAATATATCAGATATTTTTTCAAATATATCAGACATTTAAGTTAATAAATATTTTTCTGCATAGTCGCCTTGTACATCTATACACTTCACATTGGTAGATTGGACTCCAACCAAACACAAGTGCAGTTTACTTTTGAGCTCAACGCAATAGCCAGAGCCGTATGCAATTTGTCTTAACAGTCTCATTATTTAGGTTCTACATGGAGAAGACCCGGAGAATTTAGACCAAAATCTACTATGATAAATGTAGATCATTATTTAGCACATTTAATGTGTCGTCATAGGACAGCTATAGCTTCACAGCTCTTAAGAGTTGTGTATATTGCTACTAAAATCACAGTTTCACATTGCATAGTTATCTGGAGGCTTCATGTGAAAGGACTATGCCAGAAAACCTGCATTTTACACCCCATTGACTATAGTACACAAGAGAGTGTTTTTAGCATGATGCAGATAACTTGCTCCTTAGACCAGACATGGAGCATCGGTACCTTTTACAGATGACTCGAAATTCAGCCTGAAATCTGATTCGCATTGTATCAGTACCGACCCTCCCTCATCAGAGAACAGGATTATTGCGAGAGTGAAGGTGCATTGTTTTCGGTAGAAATTACGTTTCACGGAAGTACACCCTAATATTTATTTGATTAAGGCTCCGTAACTACTATGTAGCATATAGAGAATATAATACAGCTCTATGTTCTATTTTTCAGAGTTGCAGTTCCAAAGAACAAATTAGATAGCAAAGGAGCTGATTTTGTTTAGTAACTATTGAATTTTCAATTCAATATTAGAATTAAAAATAACAATACTTTGTCAATGGACTGCAAATTTGATTTATTTATTTATTCCTCCATTAATTTACACATTGATTCCCGCACTCATTCCTTTATTCACTCACACAATCATTCATTTATTCATTCATACGTGCACTCATACATTCATTCAATCATTTAATGAATCAAACACTCAATCCTTAATTGATTCAATCATTATAGCGTTAATTCATTCTTCAATTTACTCATTTATTTATTTATCCATTTATTGAGATATTTACACTCATTAACGTAGAAATAGATTAAAGCCAAGATGAAAATAAATAATCTCTAACGTCTATATATACGAAACTATAAAGAATTTCTAACATCAACTTGAACACTATCTGTAATACTTTTAATACCTTTCCAGAGAAATATGGTACATACATAGTTTCGTGAGTGTGGTAGAAAGCATGGGTATTTAATCTCTCCATTAACGAGGCCTTCTCACAGTTAAAGAAAGGACTGCTTCTGGAAAGTTTGAAGACGTATAACATGAGGGTTAAAAGTGGCTGATTCAAACAATTTTCAAAAAAACTTTTATACTCATGAGAAAGTTTTTTTTTTCTGCAATCCCTTGGAAAATAGTATATATATGTATATATTTATTGTTTCTTACCGCATTTTAGAGAAAAAAAACAGTTCCTTTATGTGCATTTTATATTACCTTAAGATTTGGCCCATGAATTCAGGGGCACCCTATAGTTATAAAATCCAGTCTCAGAATTTTGAATACCACCTTTTAGATGTAAATTTTTCCCTGATTAATTATAATAATTTGATAATGTATGAATCGAATGCTTTTTTACTATAGTTTTAAATGACAATCAATTCAATTGTAAGAAATTCAGTAAATTGATTAATATATGAATATCCAAAGGAAACATTAAAGTAAAATAAATAAAGAAATAAATCACCTTAAAAATATTTGATTTAAATTATATGGATTTTTTTCTAAGATTTTAAATCAACGATTAACAGGTGTTTGTAAGAAACATAATTATGATTGAATAAGTTCCCAAGCAAGTAATATTATTACTTATCCTATTATGTACTTATACTTTCAGTAAATTGTGCTGATTATCTATGTTAAAACATGTTAAAAATTATAAAATTATCTGTACGGATTATAAATAATTAGTATTCTATTATTAATTGCTGAACAAAATATATTGTTATAGAAAAAAAGAATATAATTAATATGAAATATTTATTACTTACTATATATATATATATTGAAATAAATTAATAGAAGAAGCATTGCCTTAAATATAATTTGAAGTTAAAAATAAAACCGAAATTAAAGAGTGATACGAGTTACAGTAAAGTCATGAATATTGTATTTGTTTTTTTAACAAAAGATAATCGTTTATTAATAAATAAATAAATCTGTTTAAAAGTTGGAAGTAAATTAATTTCATGTTACTACATTTTGCGTACTAAAATAATTACTATTTGACTTAACACACAGGAAATTAAATTAAAAATGAGGAGAAAATTTCAAAAGAAAAGCTTGTGTTTAGATCCCTTTAATTTACATAACGTATGCTAGATAACGGTGGTTATCAAAACCAGATTAATAACTGCTCGTAAGATATTTTTCTATTAAAAATTAAATCAACGTAAGAAATATTATCCTAGCAATTCCTGTATCAGACTATGTTATAGAAAGTATAACACATATATTTAATTTTCTTTTACTCTAGTGCTAAGTTTAATAATTTTGGTAAATAAATTATAAGGAGTGTTAAGTTTTATTATTTTGGTAAATAAGAAAAAAAAAAAAAAACGTTCACCGATTACGAAGCAAGATTTTGAAAAAGAATTTGAGTTTAAGTAAAATGTGAAACAATGTAGATTTTTGTAGCCTATACTAATTACTATTTTCCTCTTAAACGTGAAAAATAATAATAGATAACGTACAGGTTGATGATTGGTTAGCTTAAAGTTACCATTTATAAAGTTGTTGAGATAGGACATATATATACAAGAGAGATGAATAAATGTTCTACCTTCAGAGGAAATTACTTGTCTCATTAATATATTTATATGTTTTAACGCATACTACTTTATACGGAAACACACGGTAAAATTTTTTGAGATAGAAACTTTTGTGTGCGATAAACCTATTTTAAATGTACCACAGAGTGAAACACATTAGAGAAATTAATATAAACAAATGATGATAAAAATATGTTAGCGTATTATGAGCAATATAGAGATAAAGTTGCATTATAATTAATCTTACTGATTAAAAAATAAATCGCAAACAAGAAAGCAAATTTAAATTGCATAAAAGACACAATATATAACTTCAAATATGACTTTATATATAATAATTTATGTATTTATAAATGCTTACTATACCATTTTAATATATTAAATTTATATACATACAAATGAAATATTATTTCAACTTACTTTCGATGGAAAAGCATAAGGTTTCGACAAAGAAACTTCTTCGTTGCTCTAATTACTAACCAAAAATTTGAAATAATTTTTACAAAAGATATTTTTCCGATGCAACAAAGTAATGCGCAATATCACAGAAATCAAAATCAGTCTCTCTAACTGCAAATTTTTAATATTAACTCCATTTGGACTTTTACAAAGGAAATCAAAAAGCTTACAAAATTGTATTTAAGACAAATATTTCTAAATATATTGAAGAAATGAATCCAAATATACGGAACACATTTTATTAAGAAGTAATATCGCTTTCTGAAAATTCATTTTTTGTTAGTTTTACAAAATAAATAATCTGCAATGTTACCTTAAAATTGCACACCCCTATTTCTATACGATAGATACGTTCCCAAAGAGTACGTCTAAATAAATTCATGTAGAAAAAACATTACATCTATGAGAAAATATAAGATTGGTTCAAGTCTCTCAATAAATCAACAGATATAATACAATAACTTTCAGTAGCAAAAATAATACATTATATTTTATTATAGGTGAATTGTGTGACATAATGTAAGGGTTGCTGAAAGATATTTCAATGATAATTATTAAAACAAAAGTTTTAAAACTATAACATATTATGTATTGAGATTTGCGCAAAATTAATATATAAGTAAGTTTTTCTCCTAGTTGAACTTGTTATCAAAACATAGGTAAGTTTTTAAAAAAAAATCATTGGTTCGTTTGGTTTCGCTTTCTCATCGTATGTTGAGAAGAAACCAATTGTTTAAAAAGTTTTTTTCTGATATTTGTTTTGACAAGTCTGATACGTTTTCGGTCAAATCAAAACAAGTATCGCAGATGTTTTCACTTTGTACAACAAACTCAAACCGCAGACATAGTAGACAAAATAATTCCATATTGAGGTTATCAAATTCGGAGAAAAAAATAAAAATCTCATTGCTTACCTCGTCTCCAATAAACAGTTATGAAAAAATAAAATTAATGCAGGAGTTCATTTTTAGGATTTGGGTTGATCATGTTAAAGCAAAATAAGTAGTATAAAACAAGAATTCATTATTTTTTCTAATTTGCGTTAAGTGAAAATCGTGAAGAAGCTCGTGTCGAAGCATATTTGACAGTATATATATATATATATATATATATATATATATAGTTTTGAGTGAAATTTTTATAGTTTAGAAAATGTAAAAGAGTACTAAATTTATTATATTTTAGAGTCAATAATATTTTGCAATGAAATGAGAAGTATATAAAAATATTTTTGTCATTCATGTATCTGTTTTATTTTAACAAAAAGTTTAATTAGAATTCTCAATATTACTAAGTATTTAAGACAAAAAATTGTAATATGTTTCAGGTTAATTTCTCAATAATACAATTTTAAATTTAATACCATAAATATAATAATTTTAAAACAGTGCTGTACAAAGTTTTGCAAATAACAGATTAACAGTGCGCTTTTTTTATAATTATTTTTAAATTATTCAATCAAATATAAGATTTAAAATAAGCGATGAAATATCGAATAATGGACAATAGTAAACTTTTCCGATGTTAAATTTAAAGCACAAGGTAAATTATTAATTTGAATACATTTAAGCTAAATGTGATTAAAATTAAAGCAAATGTCAAATCATTAAATTGAATACATTTAAGCTAAATGTAATTAAAATTAAAGCAAATGTCAAATCATTAAATTGAATACTATATGAGCTGCATGTAATTAAAATTAAAGCAATTGATAAATTATTAAATTCAATACATTTAATCCAAATGTAATTAAAATTGAAGAAAACTACCATAAAAACTGAAAAAAGTGATCAGATAGGCCAAAACGCCTCTCCTAAAACAATAACTCCTTGGGTGGCTATACTTTGATTCTCCTTAACTTGGCAGCACTTAAAATGCTAATACGGGAGATTCACAACCTCTCTCATAGAAACTAGGGTTACACTGGGAGAAGGAGTTGAAATAAACTACGAAATTCGCAAAATTTGGCGTGGAAAGAAAAAAAATGTGCCAGAAAAATTAATATTTGTTCATTACAGGTACGCATCTCTAACTCTATTAGCTCATTTATAACACCCGTTAATAAAACAAAAAAAAATCTTTCATATTTTATATCTTCCTCCAATCCATTGCCAAACTCATCTCCAAATAAGCTTTATGAATCATTATTAGTAATCGCTTGTGTTATTTATCATATTTCTAATAGTTAAATACACAAGGTGGTTTAAATACCAAATCAACATCTTATATAAATATTAATGATAACTTCTTCCTTTGTATTTAAGTACAATCAATCCTACAGTTGAGGTAGGGATGAGAAGAGGTTTCATAGCTGCTTTTAATTTTTGTGTTTTGACACACTCGACTTTAAAAATATTCTTTAATTACACAGATAGTATACTGAAGCATTTTTTTTTTTTTTATTCCTTGATTTTTCTCAAATAATATCTTCCCATTAAAGGATGACTGGTCTTTTTGAAGGTCAGCTTGTTTATTTCTCTCTCAAACGAGTATCCCATGTCTTTCAATATCCTATATAATGCAGTGCAGCGTATGTTTCCGGAAAAATATCGGTATCAACGAACTTTGTTTAACGTACAAATCTCATTTCTACAAAATAAAAATAAAAATAAGTTTTTCGTTATGAGTTTTTTCATGTGAAGTCATGATATTTTGTCTGCCTTCTGAGTATGGCACCAGGTCATTTTTTCCAGAACTTTAAGAACTTAATGTCTCTTCTTTTTCAAGTGAAAAATTGTTCTTTTAGAAACACTAGTTAGTTGAGAAACATTTTTTATGATCTGATTGACAGATCGAATGTTTTCTTTTCGAAATCATTCAATATGTTTTTCCGGGATCTACTTCAGGTTGATTTTCCTCGCTTTGATGCTGCATGCAGCCTCTGTTCGACGAAATTAGTACTTCGGCCCTATTTAGAATGTCAAACAGAAGCGAAGAAAATTGCACTAGAGATAGGAAATATAAGTACGGACGATAGTAAAGAGGCAAAGCCAATAACATGGACTTCGCGTGGAAAAGTAACAAGTTCGTTAGAATTGTAACCTTGAAAACCGGTTGTTTTCAGCCTAACTGGAAATCGGTCATGTCAAAGTTTCGAATATATTCATTCGCTTAGTTAAGAAATAAATTTTTTAAACATGTTATTAATTTTAATTTTTTCCTTCAAATTTCTTTCTGTGTAACATTTTTTTACAAATTTTTATCGGGTTTTTTTTATTTTAAATTCCAAAGCAAAAAACTATTCTTCAAGCGGATTGGTACATTTTCTAGCTTTCCCAGTGCTGCCAAATTAAGATGAAACGGAATATAATTATTTTGCGTATCTTATATATAAGATTGGTATGCATACCGTAATTATTTTGTATGTTAAAGATTTAAAATTTGTGATTAGATTGAATCTAAATTTAAATATTTGAATTTAAAGTAATATATATGCATTGTGTTCACAAACAAAAATATATGACCATAGTGATTCTATAATATAATACGATTGAAAACTACCAACTGTCTAAGTAATTTATTAATTAAGAAGTAATTTATTGTCAAAATCGATAATTATTGTGTTGGGAATTGAAATTATTTCCTTAAAACGCGTACTGTTTTACAATATTAAGGGACTTTTTTCAAAAAGATATTCTAATTTAGAGACATACAAAAATTTGGATAATATTTATTGACAAAAATGAAACTTTTACTGCAAAATATCATTAAATAAATGTAAGAATATTAACAGCATTTCAGTTAGTGTTCAGTCGAAAATTATTTGTTTTGCACGAACATTGAAATGGACGAACATAATTCTCAATTAAAGCAGAAAATAAAATTTTCTTGATTGAATTGTCATTTTTTACTTCCCTAAGAATAGAAAATAGTTTAAAAATAAAAATTCTAGTGAAATAAAAATAAGTGTATAGTTAGAAAATCTTACCTTACATATCCACAATTTTATGAAAGTTCTTAAGGAAGTCTTTGAACAAATTAACGGTAAATTCATTGTACGAAACATTATGATATATTTATTTATAATCACTTATCATACTCAATAAATCATAAGAAGCTATCAAAATAAAAATAAACTCTACATGTTATATCATCATGCATTCGTATTGGAATCAGTAAAAACAAAATAAAGATCATGAGTAGAATTTACAAGTAAACACATGAAATTCCATTTTCGGTACAATCAAGAAAGTTCGCATTCTTTACGAAACGACTTATCTCTTATTTTACTGCAAAAGTGAACACTGATTTTCTACTTCTTTACGACCAAAATGAAGAGGCAGAAAGCTTACTTTAGGAGGAGATGTAGATCATTTACGTTTCATTTTAAGGAGCTTTAAAAACTGAAATGACTCCGTAAAATCTTTGCAACAGTCAGTAAATCTGGTAGTATCTCTGCTCCTTTAATCAGATTTCTTAGCAAGCAGTTTCTTTAGGAAAAAAAAGAAGAAAATGCCTAAATGTCTTAAAAATGTTGAGATATTTTCAACAATATTTTATGAAAGTATAAACGGGATGTATTAAAGCTTTTATGAAAAGGTCTTAATCCCAATGCTTTTGCAATATGAATAGGAAATAAAAATGCAAAATTTTATTTGAACTATACTAATTTGAATTATACTAATGCCAAATAAAAATTACTATGCACTTCTTATAATAAAAAAAATATTTTAATAAGGAGTTGGAAATTATTTCCCTCTTTTATTGAATCACAATAAACATTATTATGTAAGCAAATTCTGTGACAATATGAATATAAATTAAATAGCAATCATCAATTTCATGCTTATAACTGAAATAATTTACCTTTAAGACTGAGATATCGAATAAGTTCCATAATCCTACATATGCTTCCAAAATGCATGAAAGTAAAATGTACACTTACAATTACTTAACTGATTAGCACACGATATTTTATCAATTGTTTTAATGATTTGAGTAGAATATATGACCAGAGTGACCTGACCACCATACCCACGAGAGAACTTGGAGATGCATCAATCCGCAACTAGGACAAACTTTAGTGGAATCAGGATTCACACCATGACTCGGAGGGAAGTATGCTTGACTCCAAGTCAGGGCCCTGACCGTTATCATTTTAAAGACCTAATTAAAAGAAAAATAGTAGATAATTTACGCAAATTATCTGAAACAATATATTATAGGTTGACGAAATTTATGCTTATATAATTCATATGTATATTTAATATGTATTATTAAGTGACGGTAAACAATGACTTGCAGAGACAAATACTAATAATTTGGAGTGAAGCATGCAAATTGGCTTTTTGAATGGAAGCGAATTTTAATTAAAGTGCTAAGATAATAACCACCTATTAGCGAGTAGTGTATGGATCAAAACGAGTTGCAACGTTGGGTCATTCGCGGTTTTCTCTTTACTAACCTTGGGGACTTTAAATAAGAATGATTGCTATGAATAACAATTAATTCCTAACCCAAATGAAACGTGATTAGGTAAATTAGAGGCAGGTAGAAATAAAGTGAAGTGATTTAGATAGGCAAGTATATAAGCAGAATAATGTCTAGTGGATAGAGGTTGAGTATATGGCTTACAGGTGGTAGACGAGATCAAGATTAGCTACGGTGGAGAGTGATCATTGCGAGGTCAAGAATCAAGTCAACTTCATTTGTAAAAGTTTCGGTAAGACACTTTTAATTCGGTATTAGTGAGACGTTAAGAATATATATTGGGTGTTATCTTGGAGAGCAGGAATTCATGTATCATTGCAGTGCAAGTATATTGAATAAATATTGTGCGTGAGATTTGTCTAACGTCTTCTTGTATAAGTTAATGACTTTTTAGTGTTAGTATATTTGATTGAGTTATGGCGCAAGAGTTGAATAGGAATACTAATCCACCACAGAGTGATTAAGTAAGCTCAGAAATTTTATTACAGAATAATCTAGAAATGACGAATTAATTGGGATTTGAGAGAAAGCGGATTTATCTATATATTTATCAGTAATTATTAATTAGTATATTAGACAGAGGCTTGAATAATGAAGAGAGGACGTTACAATGTCATTCAGTAACATTTATAATAGTTTTTGTTTTCTTCTTTTGCTCGTATATAATCTTCGTCTGTATTCTATGCACTTCAATTTTAATTTCTATTTTCTCTTGTAGGAGTCAATGAAAATGTATGATAAATACATACATAAATTAATGTCGTGACTCATAAGAACTATAATTAATGAATTTGATAATATAATTACGTTCTAAAAGTGAAAATTTTAAATCCAGAAATAAACTTCGTTTATATGCTAACTTATATCTTTTCTTCCCCGAATTTTATTAAAACTGTAAATAGTATCTAAAACAAATGCATAACGCTACTGTAATAATTATGAAATGTATAAATATAATTTTAAAAATATTCAAATACCTCCCAGTATATGCAAATAAAACTTTTAATAATTTGCAAAAAGCACTTACTATGTAATGGGAATTCAAAATTCTTTAGGAAATGTTATTCCTTTCAAAATTATATATTTAATGTGACACACACGAGAAAAAAAAAGTTACTGTTGTGCTGAAAATTTATTTTTATTGCAAATTTCTTTAATTTACTTACATTTTAATGTTTTTTATTTTACCTTGCAGCAAATACCAGGACAATATTAGTCTGGCATTTTAAAGAAAGTTTTCCTTCTTACAAAAAATAATTGGATGAAATTCTTTTGAAATTATACAAGTTTTACCGAAAAACGTAAAAATTTTCATAGCGAAACGTAATATATTTTATCTTACTATTTTAAATGGAAATTCTTTTCACATGCATTCTTTTGGTGCATTAATAAATTTTATATAAAATCACATATTTTTACAATTTCAGCTATGAGCAAAAATACACATACGAGCACATAAAGCATTTTAAAATTACAGAAAACTTCTGCTATGGAATATAAATTAAAACTGGACTATTAATTTTCTTATTGTATGAATTAAAACAAATAATATTTATTTGTTACTAAGATATACAGTAATAAGTTTAAAAATTCTTGTTTTCAAAGACAATATTTTTCAATAAAATGAAGAGTACATTGCATTTAATCAGGATACAATGTACTAGAATTCTTTAATCACGTGTTATGTTAGAAATAACCAAAGCAATTTATTTGCAGGAATGATACTTATTGTTTATATTTCTTGAATATAATGAAGATACTTACAGATAACTTCGATTGTTATTGTTACTACGTCAACGATGTATCCCAGGTTTTTATGTTCCGAAAAATAAGTCTAAATATTGGAATACCATTTATGCTAAAACATCTTGAATTTCCTTCAATTCATAGTTCTTTTTTTTTAGATGAAATATTTGTGTCTCGTTCAAAAGTGCCTTATTTAGATACTTCAGTGCATGAAATTTTATGCAGGTAAATAAAAATTATACATTATGTGAAAATAAATCACCAAATTTAATAAAAAATTAATACACTTTTGCTTTTTAAACTTAATAACAAATTATTACTTTTTGCTTGTTTTGTTGTTTTGCTTTTGTTGTTTTGTAAAAATTAATACCCTTAGCACCATTGAGATTATGCAGGCAATAGTTCATTTAAAGCTAAGCGTTGGACAGCATTACAGTATGTATTGATGAAACTGTATCTGGAATTCTTTATTTCAATACGCTTGCAGATTTAACGTTTGTGGCAAAACCTTTATCTTTTATATAGTTCCTTCAAATAAAAGTCACCGAGAGTAATGCCTGGTTAAGTACAAGCAATGGTATTGGTCCATGACGACTGACCCTTTTATTTAGGGAAGTCATATTTAATGATTCCCTGACTTGTAAGTTCCTGTGAAATGCAGCTTCATCTTGTTAAAAAATAATCAATGCTTGATGATTAAGTTACAGAAAGGCAAATTATTTTAGCTTATTGAGATAAATTTCTCCTGTTACTATCTTTCCCATGAAGAAAATGACCAATAACCTGGTCATGTAAATTTCCAAACAAACATTCTTTTTTGGCTATCACGAAAATCCTCCATAACTTGAGGTATTTTTCAAGCCCCAAATTCATTTATTATTTCTATTCACTCATCTGCGAACATGTAAAATAGCTTAACAAGAGAAAACATTTTGAAAATTCAAAATCATTCTCAATGCATTTTAACATGAAGCTTATAAATATGCAAACGAAATTTCCTGAGCAAAATACGATATAATGTTGCGTAGAAATCCTCATTTTTATTGATGCCTCCCTAATCAACTTTTAAGACCATAAACATACGTCGTGAGCTTCGTTTGTACATGTTCTGAAACTACTTTACGGACACCACCCGATGATTTAGCAAACTTTGTTGTCAGAAATTTATCAGTCCTCTTAAATATTTTACATCAAGGTGAGTTTTCTGAAAATTTCATTGGATCTATTGTGTTAAAATCCCCGACTTATATTCAGCAAAACCACAGAACAGCGAGTGTCTTTATTTGTGGAGACAGATTGTTTATTTTGGTCGATTTAACTATGTACGTCAGACATAATCGAAATCACCCCCTCATGTTATCAAGTTACGATATATCCATTGAGTCACCATTTTACTGATTATCGTAACGTTAATTATAGATTTTTGATGATTTTTTTGTTGATGAGCATTTTTACATGGGACACTCTGTAATTCACATCATTTATGAAGGAAATACAGAGCTCAGAAAATTTTTGAAAAAGATTCCGTTTTTAGGATATTTATTACTTTGACCTACTATGTTACTGAGATTACGTATTAAGATATTTTCAGAAATTAAGCGAGAAAAGCAATATTTTTTGAAGGAGTATGAATTTTTATAACTGTAAAAGTGTTTCGATTACTGAAGAATGAATTGTTATTAGCTCCTTGAGTTATACTATTCTTTACATTTTATTGCAAAAGTTCAAAACTGGGACTTTTTAATAATACCTAATTGAAGGTTATTTATGTTAAATTACAATGAAATAAATATTTATTTTCCAATCACTGTGTATTTGGTAATTCACATTAAAGTTAATGTTACTATTACCATTTTTCATAGGATTGAATGATAATAAAAGAAACATAAATAATCTTTAACTTTTAAAATATTAATTTAAAACAAAAACATAAGTATTTGGAAGCTTACACTGACTCGAGCCATTTCTTCAACTAATTGTCTTAAATATTTATCAAAATAAATCTAAAGAAATATCCAGAACAATATTTTGTTATTGATTGTTTAAAGAAATACAAATATCTTATGTTTTTTTCCGAAACATTTGAGAAATGAAGAAATGGAAGTAGACTCATTTATATACTTTTAATGTACATAAATGTTCATACACGTACATACAGATAGTTTCGAAACTCATGGGAAAAAATTTAAGGGAGGATAGAATATTTTTAAACAAGCAAATCTGAGTAGTGAAGAAAATAATTGAAATCTTTAAGAAAGTACATACTTTCTTGTGTACTTGTTTTAAAGTTGAATGATGCATTGGAAATTACATAGAGGTATTCTAAAGTTGTCGTATTATTTTTCTTGATATATGAGGAAAGTATAATTACTTATTTAATTTTACTTTTGGAGTTTTTCTTAGTTTCTAAAAAGATATGCGGTATTAACAAGTATTTTTAAAAGTATTGATGTGTCTTAACTACATCAATGACAGTATATACGGTATCTTCTCGGAATAGTTTTTCATTCGTTGTGAGTGTTCTTATATAGTTAAAAGAAATGAGTTTTTTTCATGTAATCACTGTTTCTTGAAAAATGATAAAGGAGGAAATGAGAGTGCTTTGTGCCATCCAAAATCGGAGACAACCTATATAATCCTTACAAGAGCTTTCAGCTCTCGCGATCAAAGAAATAAAATTTATACAAAAGGAAAGAGACATGATTTCCAGGAACCTACTGGAATCTTTGTCAGTATGCAAGATTGTTGCAGGAAAATACACATCACAATGTAAGAAAAAAAATGCACAGGATCTTCAGACATATGGGGACTACTAACTTTCATATTTGAAAAGAAAAACATTGTATACTAAGACTTGAAACATAATATTTGATCTACTGCAGTGGAGTCTGGATATATGATTGATATTTTTCAGGAGGATATTAAATTTTTATCGGAAAGAATACAATGCTCTGTGCCGTTTTTGTGTTTGTTTGAATAAAATACAAAATAGCAATATCTCTCTTCGGCAAGGTTTATCATGAATATATATGCATTTTAAGGAATAGAAACATTTGATGTTTATATATTTCATAAGTAGGAAAGCTCTATGTACCTTATAACAAAAATAGTAAATTCGTAACGTTAACGCTATTGAAAAATATAGGTGTCCAGATTATTGAAATACATAATGAAATAAATAAAGGTTAATATTGTACGAAAAAAATAATAACTTGAGGCAAATATTAACGATTTAATGAAGCAGGAATAATTTAGAATTAATCTTACATTCAGATTCATATGAAATAAAAATATAAAAAAAATATAGTTAAGAAATTCAAAGTAGAATTTTCAAAATGTAATCTAGCAGACGATTGGAATAGTTTCACTTCATTAAATGTTTGCAATAAAGCTATACTAATGTTTTAGAGATACATGAAATGAGCTTTCATTTTTCATTTTTATATTTCTTTTATTTTTATAAAATTATGTTACAATTAGCAAGATATTTAATGTACATCATTTTTATACGAAAGTGGTTAAAAAGGTACTTGTATTTGAAGACACAAGACCTCATTAAGGTAAATTTTTGTGACGATTGAGCGCTGAAATCTATAAAAGGGAGCCGAAACAAATCTGACATTGTATCATTAAAATTTTAAAAAAATCATGAACTGTCAGTAGGTTACCTTTTAAGACATCTAGTAGTAATAAATGTTTTTAAATGAAAATCATGTAATGAGGCCTGAATTGCAGGTTTGAATAAAAGTCAGTGTCCTTTGTAGATGTCCTGTCATAACACATGGATCAATAAGTTCCGAGACTAACCCAGAGATGGCGCTCGTAGTAAACCAGTAACCAAGTATTTCTAGAGTACTAACCTTTGCTTGAAACGTCAAAATTTTAAGTCGATCGGACCAGAAACAGCTGAGTTATCGAGGTTGGAGTAAAGTCGTTTTGTAGTTTGTTTAAAAAATGGAAAAAACCGAGTTTCGTGTTCTGATAAAACATTGTTTTTTAATGGGTAAAAACACCGTGCAAGCGAAACAATGGATTGAAAAATGTTACCCGGACTCTTGTCCATCAAAAGCAACGATTTGTCGGTGGTTTGCCGAGTTTAAACG
>BMAW01131153.1:0-16942 GCA_019974015.1 Nephila pilipes
CCTCACCATCGGTGTACTTCGCAGTTTCAGTTACGTATTGTATTTGATCCCGCTGTGGTTGCAATTGGCTTCATACCCTGGAAAGGTTCATCGTATATTAGAAACAGTTATCAATTAAGATTTTTATAAGAGCTTATCAGGACTAATTCATTAATGATGTCACTTACAGGAGGTGATTCTGATTCTTGAGGAGAGCTGTTGGATATAACAATATGACTATATTACAATGTGTAGATGGCTACTAGATATTCAGTGGGATGTATTAAAACAGGTTATGTTTTAAAGACCCATCTGTAATTTCGAATATTCTAAACAGGAATCTGACATATTCTCGTCGTTCAATCCCTGGGTAGTCGATTAGACAGAGAAGATATGGGAATAAAGGTGGTGAAGCCTGGATATATTTTATTTCAATGTGGTATAGGCACGTTTAGATACAAGTTCTAAAGTTTTACTTTTTAGTTTCTCATTACGCTACTTTTGATGTTAATCTCTTAGAGCATTCTTATAATTAGTGGAACAGTTGTAAAGACTTAGCCGTTTATGTTGGACATTTGTGATTCTGATCAACAGGTGGGCAGATCAAGGACCTTCTTTGGGATGTGCTTAGGGCACTTTGCTGTAAAATCCTGGAACAATCTGAATAGGATGAGAGAATGATTATCAGTGGACCAGTTGTGGATGAGGCTGCCGGTGACAGGGAGGAAGAAAGTGAGTCGGTTCATTATCTCCTATTGTTGCATCCAGTTTTAATGGGACAATATATTTTCAAATAATGGTTGTACAGAGTCAGATGGATTTTTATGGAGGAGGTGACGTTGGATGATGCCAGGAGAATATTCTTTTACTATAAAGTGTGTTAAAGGTTACTGTTCAACAAAGAAAAGGCGATTTTATAGGAAGACAGTTGGATGTTTCACAGCAAATTGGACCTCTGAAGGAAAATGGAAGGAATGAAAGTCCATTGTTCTTATTATTTCATGGTCTGGAAAGGAAAGGGATCGATTCCAACAGGATAAAGGTGCATTCCTTTTGTTTCAGGAGGAAGTTCATCCTGATATACTTTTCTGTGGTCACGCAAGCGCAACACAAGAATATCCTGGAGACGATTGCAATTGGATATTTCTGAGGTGTACTTATAAAGATAAACAGGAAGAATTCTAGAAAGGAATGCTGTATTTTTCATACTGCATCTTAGATCAAGGAAGGGTGCTTAAGGCTGCATCATTTATGAGGACCCACAATGCGCTAACAAAGGTATCGGAAGCATCGACTTTCCAAATATATGGCATGGAGTTCTAGAAAAGTAGATGCGTTTTTAAACTTAAAGCGGTTGTTTTCAGAATGTGAGTTATTAATGAGATTTTCCTAGGTTTTCTGTGAAATAAAATGGGATTAAGGACTTTGATTAATGTTCCTTCTAGTATCGTTCTCATATTAAGTTATATGTAAATTTTTCAACGGCCTTGTAAGTATTATGATTCACGTTTTGGAATTCTTATCAATGGAGATTTGGGTACTCAGAGTTTTCCCGATTTTATCTCTTAAGCACTTAGACTAAGTTAAGTCTTTATCATGGAGTGTGGAAAGGAATTCTAGAATAAATGGGATTCTAAAATCTTAAAATAATCATTTATGGATAGATTATAATTGCAAAGATGGTGATTTACTTGCTTTCCTTAATGGATTCTTCGAAGCACTGATATAAGATTTAAATTAAAAATTAAATACAGAGAATAAGCTTTTTTGTACTTACTATAACTAATTTAAAGTACATAACAATTAAAAGCAGGATAATTATGGAATTTTTTAGGAAAAAAAGTTAAATATAAAATTAAAAAATTAAATTGTGTAAAAAAAAAATTCCTAGGATGTCTAAAGATAAAAGTTTTGCAAGCTTGGCAACCATGGAGAAAAAATTTCATATTTAAATTCTTCTTACAGGTTGCGGTTTTGTGAATCACTCTTTTTGCTGCTTTGACAACAGAATATGAGATTATACAGTTAAATTTTAATAATTGCTAGACCTGTAAAATATTCTGAGAAAAGTATACAAAGTTTTGTTTCGGGATAGCCTTGAAATAATTGATGTGTATAAAGTAAGGGAAAAAATATTCTTCTTAATGATGTAAATGTAGTTAAAAGAGTTGTGAGCTTTCAATACACAATGCAAAATACATTAAGAAATTAAATCAAACATCAAATAGTGTTTAAATGATTGGAAAATAATTGCACCATTTTTCAGACTGTGTGGCTAATGATTAGTTTGAGGTATAACAAATGAACACAAATCCAGTAGAGTGTCAATGCCTGAATTAGATAAAAGTGGATTTCTTATGGAATAAACACCAGAAGAATTAAACTGGTAGTCATGAGTAGTCAACTGTTTATGGGGGGGGGGAGTCCTGGATATATGCAATTAAATTTACAATCAGTAAAAATACACTTCTAAAACAAGTGTTTTATTTAGAATCACATAGTCAAAAAATTAAACTTGTAAAAAGAAATTTAAGTTCAAGAATGAAATAAAATAAAAATTATGATCAACAATATATAACAAAACAGTTCATTTAAAAAAAAAAAAAAAAATTTGTATATTGTTCAAAGGAATAATTTTTGATGATAACTAAACCACAAACAATCAACTTCTTTCAACAAATAGCTAATATATATACATTTTCTAAAACTACTATTTTTTTTTTCAGTAGAAAAGTTTATAAGTAATATAAAACATTTAAAATTTTCATATATAATTTGAAATTGAAATAATATTTTTTTAAAAATTATCCTAAATTAATGAACACAGAAACAGATTTGTTTAAATGACAAAAATTCTATTTCTAAAGACAAATGAAAAATTAAATTAGAAAGTAATTTTTAAAAAATAAATAAAAATACATTTTACATTTAATTTAAAATTACATAATTTTTTTAATATCCATGAGCACTTAAAATTTTTAAACATGTTTCTCAATTAAAATATTACTATACAACAATAGAAATAATATAATAAATTTCATGCAAATTACAAGGTTTGAAATATAGTCCTATATATATTTTGTCTATTTTGCACACCTCTAACAAATAATGTAAAAATAATTTGATTTCATTAGCAAAAATTGTATTTATATGCATTTTTGGGGGGGAGAGGGAGTTAAAATAACATTAATAAAATTGTAGAAAAATTCCATTTCTGAAAGGGTATTTTCAGCTTTTAAAAAAAAATGTCAACAGACTTTCTGTTTAACAATTTGAAATTCAATTAAAATTTTTAGTCATACACCAAAATTTGAAAACAGAAATAAAAACAAAATAAGTTTTAACTAATTGATGAGCCTTGTAAATATTTTACAATAACATGTTAAGATTATTATAGGAAAAAGAAAAAAAATGCTCCCTAAAACATAAGTGTACAAGAGACATCACAATCAACAAGAAAATCAATATGATTAAGTAATCACATTAATCAAGAGCAGAAATACTTCATAATAAACAAACAGCGATGGAAAGGAAAAAAATATTTTAATGAAGAAAAATAAAAAAAAATATGCATAATCATACAAAGTTTTCCAAGAAAATTTTCAATAGTTTAAATCCTATCTATGAATCCAAAATTTTATTCTCAATTCCTAAAAGACAAATTTCAAAAAAATTAGTATTGAAGCTATTTCGCATAATGTGAAAGAACAGAAAACAAACTGAATTTCTTGGGTATAGACAAATTCTTCAAAAATAATAGTACACTAACTTCTCTAATTTATATAAAGTTACTCATTTTATTAAACCACTCAATCTGTATCAATCAATGATAAAAAGATATTTGACTTTAATACATAAAATGAAGTTATTTTAATTCACTAAATAATTTTAACTTTGAAGACATTGTACATTATATCCAAACAATTAATATAGGAATATTTACATATATATTTCTATCTAAAATATGTTTCAAATATTGTTTTCACTCATTCAGATTAAATGAATCCACTCAAGATCATTTTTCAATTTCAGTATTCAAAATAATAATAATGAACAAGTAATATAAAAAAAATATTTAAAGTCAATTCCTACTTAGATCAACAAAGAAAATTTTTATTTTAGTTATTTAGTTAGTTATATTTTTTTTTAAGTGAAATTTTTTTCCAGCTATCTACACGCTTAGTCACAGATTGTATTTTTTTCTAAATTTATATCCTGCTAAATATCTTATATAAGAGAAAATTTTTTTCCTCCCATATAAAACTAAAATTAATTATTTGAAAATCAAATAAAAAAATTTTATGCATCCACTAGATTCGATCCAAAGACATGAAGATTCTACGCCGATGCTCTACAAACTTTGCCATTGAAGACAAATGACATAGTAGAAGCATTGGCTTGTCGGTAAATTAAATTTAATTAATATTTGAAAAAACTGTATTAACATCAAGTGTCAACCACTACAAGTTGAAGAAAATGTATTAGAACTTGAGTGGATGAATAAAAAGTATTTTATTAACTATTGAAAATTTGAGCAAGATATACAAATTTTTATAGAGAGTGTGAGTTAATAGTAGGAATTGAAAAATTGAAACAATTTTTTCTAATTAGTTTTATATCAACTTAAATTTTATTACATATGAAAATAAATGTTATGAAAATAAAATACTACAGCCACAGATAGTAAATACTACCTTATTTTCCAGATAAGCTTCTTTTTCGGTATATTGATGAAAAAAAAATATTGACTTTGGGTCCTCTTCAACAAGTCTTCATATTTCTTTTTTCCATCCCAACCATTCCGTGAACTGTTCCTACCGATCTAGAAGCATCTAAAGTGCATAAATATATGCCGTACATTAGAAGCATGTAATTACATTTTAATTCAAAAAAAGAATATTATTTTCACTGTAAGTCACTAAATTAATTTTGTTCATTTTAATTGTACATTTCTTTTATCACATTCAGAGAAATTGCTCTAAAAATAATCATGAGTACATGTATTTTTTAACTTTCCAGAGTCAAGAATCCAAGCTCAAAGTTCATGAATAATACTTTTAAACAATTGCTGATAATCATTCCATATTTTAAAACCGCCAGTCGGAACACATATGACCGTTTTAATTCTCTGGTGTGAAGTCATTTCGATAGCTGAATATAGCGATAACTTTTCAAGCTTAGTTGAAAATTTACATCTCATCTTTAAAGAAGAAGTTACTCTCAAAAGAAATTACAAATTGAAAGGTAGGTAATTTTCTGGCTGATAAAAAATTCAACATTCATAAAAAAAAATTGACAATTTGTTGAGTTTACAGCACTCTGACGTGAGATCTTTTATTTATTCCTTTAAATAAATTTTGTTATGTCAAAACCTAAAAGAATAAACTTAAAATCGAATATTGAATCAAGGAATTTGCCTTAATTCGTAACAATATTTGCTCATTGTTCAATATGAGTGACAACTCTTATTAAACATTTCAGAGCATGATTTAAAAAAATAAGAAATGTTAAATGAACAAAAAAAATTGTCACTTCGGATGGAACTCAAATATAAGGATAATAATAGCATATTTACGCGCAGAAAAAAATCTAAAAATTTAACAAAATAATGTATACAGAAAGAAAATAGAAGTATATAAAATGCGAAAAATGTCCAAATCAAGTCATTGGAACAAAAAGCCCTGAATTTAAAAAAATAAATAAAAGGCTAATGAACATAACCAGTGAAAAGGACCAGTTGCTATTTAAATACTTGATATTAATTTAGAACAAGCAATAAGATTTTCTGATTAAGTATAAAGCCATTCAGATTGAATGATTTCTAGAGGTTTGATCTAGTGGAATTTCTGGGTATACGGACAATGAAACACATGATGCCAGTGTTTCTAAACAGACTTACAAAGGCAATTGAGATTATACAATACTTTAAACATATGTAGATATTATAAATATGTGCCACGATTAATTTAAAACCACAAAACAAATGCGTTTTGATGGTTAATTAAGTGAGGAATTAATGAAGTAAGGGAAAGAAAGGAATATGTCCAAATCCTAAAGTAATTTTTCATTTAAATTAAGAAGAGGCAATGGGCAAGTATGCTCACTTTCTCTCAAGCAAACAACTTTAAACAGTAGTCTGCCTCTTTAATTTTTTATGCTGCTGTGATTTCACTCAGAAAAGATTCAAAAATTCTCTATATTGCAAACATTTATTTTTAATATTATAATGGAAACTAAATTTATTTGTGATGCTACACATAAACAAATAGATGTGATATTGTGAATAAAAATGTGAATTCTTTTATTACTGGACACTGCACACATGGCAAATACCCGAGGACAAAAGATATTACTTTTTAAAGAACTTATTTATATCGAAATTTCGTGTTAAGCATGTGGGTATAATTTCATTACTGTTGTTCACATCTTCTGACATTAAGTCAATGGGGAAAAAATTATGATAGAAAACTATAAATTTCCATTAAACTCCTACACATATACGAATTCTAACCGTGTGACAAGGAACATTACACGCATGTTCATGTGGACTCCTTAAGAATTGTATTCTTCAAATATTCATCCTTTTTTTTTTCACTGATTTAGGGAACTTTTTTTTCATTACTCAGTTACAAAATGAAGAAAGCAGGAAAAAGTTAATTACAACAAAACTGTATGAAATAATCATAAAACACAATTACAGAGATTGATAATAATTTAAAAATTGAAAACAGAATTATCTTAATACTTGAAAACTTTTTTTTTCTACACAAAGATACTTGTAACCCGTCCATTTGAAACAGAAATACATTGAATTCATATATACTTTTTTTGAAAATAAAAGATATACAATATACAAATGATTTAAATCACTATCCTGCAAATAACAGAAAACAGATTTGTATACAGTATATCATACAGATGAGGAATTTGTTTTCGATGCAAGCTACATTCACAACAAAACAATTTTCCTAAAAATATATTTTCTGAAAAAACTTTGTAGAGATAAAATTAGGATAACTTTCAAACATGTTTCTGAAGAAAACTTCATAATAATTTTTTTATAAAATAAATTAGCAATTCTAAAAACATCGTCGGTAGGGAAAAGAAATTGTGTAGATTCCCCATATGAGGATACACTTTGCAAAGTTCAATACATAAATTCCATCAACAGTACCTTTTGTATATGAACAATAAGCATCTAACGAAGTAGATGTTTATTAATATGTAGTAAATAAGCTAAAAAATGACCAAAGACACACATAAGTAATTACCAAATGAGCTTTGTGCATGTGACAGGCAACAAAGGCTGAGAAATTTTCTTCCCGAACCCACATCACCAAATGATGGGGGAGCAGATGGGGCCAATAGATTCATTGTGTCCACTGCACTCCAGCTCCTTTGCATTGCTGAAATGGATGAAAATTCATTTTTCTTTTGAACAAAACAGTTAAGCTCATACTACTTGTTTAAAAAAATACTATCTTTCTTAGAAAGAAAACAAAACAAAAATTTGCAATAAATATTGTACGACATTCACTGTTTTTATTTTTAGAAATATTACTAGAAATGTATTCAAATATATTAGAATTTTCTAAATTTCTTTATTGCATTTGACCACATTCAATTCACTGTTAGTCACAATTTCTAGCTTATAAACAATTAACTTTTGTAAGTTAAGAAACCAAACAAACTTAAAAATACTTAAAAAATAAAAAATCACATAATTTAATCAGTTTAATACTGGTTCTTTTGTTGTCTACATCAATGATTCCTAGAATTCAATCTGATGTACATTCTATCATGATAAAAACCAAATGTTAATCCAAACATGCCCCAATACATAATTTCCAAAATTACTTTTTCTGCGAAAAATTTCGCTAAACTTAGGACTTCTACTTGAAACTGTGTTTCAATTGATACAAACACTAATCATTAATATAGGAGGAGTTAAAAGTTGTTTGACCTCATTCAGTTTGAAAAGTCTAAAAATGAGGCTCCAAAAATTATTTTAATGGAAGGGCTCCTAAATCAATACTTTTATTTCAAGTTTGAATAGTAAATTTTATTGTTTTGCTTCAGTGCAAAATAAAATTGCTATTAATAATTTCAATAAGTAAAGCTCTCTGTTTATATGAGTAATAAATATATTACAAATCTTAATGCACATTTTACGAAAAAAATTCATCCAATTTCTAAGTCGATTAAGTTGTTGCATCCAACAATTTAATATGTTACATATCAAAAGAAGAGAGTTCATAGGTACATAAAATTAGTGTCAAACAAAATCTTCAAAATATATTTTTAAGCTTGCTCCGAAACAAATTCAAAATAACACAGAACATAAATCGAAACTGTTGAAAATATTAATTGTATTATACTAATGGTTAAAATGCTTAATTTTAAAATAATATTAATTAGGTATTAAAAAAAAAAGCTTTAACACCACAAATGTATTTTAAATCTTTTAAAGAAGTATAGAAATTCAGACCATACAAGCAATCGATTCGAATAAAGAACATAAAGGGGACTTTTTTTAACACAAAAAGCATATAGCAATACACACAATACGAAATAAAAGACAATATCGAAACATTACGTGTGCATTTCAGTATCAAATACAATTCTTAAATCAAATTTATTGCATTTCATTACCTTTACAATTTAATACTAGTCTCTTATAAACATTTTGACGATTATCTGTAGAAAGGACAATACCAAAAACTTATGATTATAATGTTGTACACGAAATGGACAAAAGGGTTAAAGAACATCCTTAACCTTTTTCTGAGAAATTATAACAAACTTTTAATTATATATTATTATAACCATTTATTATTATTTTTGGAGCTTCTAAGAACCACAATCTGATATGAATGCTACAAAAAAAAAAAAAAAAAAAAAAAATCCAATTTACATCGATTCCAAAACTTACGATAATACGGGGGGAAAAAAGAACCGATTCAGTTTCTTGTATCTCATATTATAGTCAACTTTTTGACGTTTAATCATATTCTATTTATCAGATAAGAATTTGTAAATAAAAAATCAATTTTTGAGAAACACATGGCATTTATTGGTACGTTTCGTTCCACTGACAATTATTTATACAAAAAAAAGGAAAGTACACTGTTCTATAATAGAGTAAGAATAATTCGATAGACATCGAACTTCATCCAAGAAGTCCTCAAAACTATCAAAACATATTTAAAAATTGAATAATCTATTTATTTATCCCCGATTTGAAAAAAAGACCCAACATAATAATTTCCAATAGTTTGTTTTCGAAATTGGAAAGAAAAATAATTAAATAGCGCGCATTAAATTAAATCATTGCCAATTTGGAAACTGAAATTTTGACCCAAATAAAGAAACACCAAAATATTAAATAGATATTATAAAAGTAAAACGTTTAAATATTTGAATCTTTTCAAGATTCATGAACGATAAGGATTTCAAAAAGAAATTGGATTTTCTACTCCATTCATCCATTTTTCCTATTATTTTATATTTGCCACATTCATTTTCCATTTTCTAGGGAACCAGAAATATTTTCCATGCCCATTATTTTCTATCTGTCTCATCTATCCATCCACTTTCCAGTCTCCCTGCCCAGCCCACGCCCAGCAACGCCGTCCACCTGTTCGCCCGACGTTGCGAGCCGTCCACGCGTCACCAGCGCCGTTCTCCCGCCCGTCCGCCGACCACGCCCGCTCACGCCGCCAGCGCCGCCGTCGCCACGCCACGCCACGCCCACGTTCGTTCGCCCGCTCACCCACCGTCACCACGCCCATCCTGCCGTCCAGCCTGTCTGTCTCCACCGTCCTGTCGTTCGATACCAAATGCCAAATATGTTATCGGTAACGATGCAATGTTGCACAAAATACAAAGGTATATAATGGCATACAGCAGGAAATAAAAGAGAATATGCATATGGCAGCATAGCGCGTATGAGGTAGGCAAGAAGGTAGAAATAGTAGGCAGGCAGGTAGTATGTATGGGGAATGGCAGCACAAGAGATTATAGATAGTATAGCTAACACGAAAGAATGGCGATGAGAGTAGATCCGCAGGCAGCGGAAGGCAGGAAGGAAGAAAGAAATACAGTATAAAGAGAATAGCGCAGGCAGATGGTATGAGAGAATATAGAGATAGCATACATAGTACGGTAACGGAGAACGAGCATAGAAACAAAGGAGAAGAAGGAAGAGGCAGGATGGTATATGGCAGAGAAGAGGAGAAAGAGCAGCACGACACAGCGAACAGCAGCGGCGTCGCACCAGCAGGCAACAGAAGAATGAAGGCAGAAAGGCAGCTGCAGCGCCAAACGCGCGAGGCATGTACAGATCCATACATACAAGCAATGAATAAATGCTACAAGAAGCAGGAAGGAGGCATGCTGGTAAATACAGGCAGTACATATACAACGATGGTATATAGAAGAAAGGCAGGTTAGCAGGTGCCATGTTAGAGAACGGTGAAGCAAAGGTGAATAACAGCAACAAGAGGCCGAGAGCAGAAGTATACGCCACAGTAACAGCCATAGAAATACGCAGCCACAAACATAGCAATGTTACCACCATACGCCACCAAAGCATATAGCAGTACAGCCATACCATGGCATACAGTGCTGAAAGGATACAGCCACGGCACACAGCAGCCACGGCCAGGTTGCATATGAGTGCAAACCAGCGCCAACGCCCAACGCCCACCACATATGTCACGCCCTACAAGCGCGTTCATGCCATACACCAGTACGCGTTGAAGAATGCTAAATACAAAGGTATGGCGTCAGCAGGCAGAGAAGGTTATATAGACGCCAGCATATGGCGTTCGATGTTGGCAGGTATGAAGAAGTATACGGCAGAGGCGGCAGTTAAGAAGAGTAGTACATGGCAGGCGGCGAAAGAAGAGTATACAGGCGAGCAGGTATGGCGCAGCGCAGCGGCAGCCCGCGCGGCAGGCAATCGATAGATTTATTTCAAATTTAAAAATTTCAAAATTTAATAATTTCAATAATAAATTTTCCAATGCAATTTCCAAATTTTCAATAATTTTAATTTTAATTTTAATAATTTTCCAATTATATTTCATACAAATATTGCCATGAATCCAAATTTGCTAACTTAGAAATAAAAACCTATAGAATGAAACCCATGTGATACAACCAGAAAGCGCCAAAGCAGTAACCAAAATAATCTAAAAATATCTAAAACTACTCCTTGATATAAAAACATCCACTGTCTCTCCTGGACCTGCAAAACCATTGAAAACGGCTTCAACTTCCTTTATAAAACAAGATGGAGGAAAAGATCTTCATAACAGCAAAAATCTTGAATTCTTCTATATAGATTCTGGCCTACCCATATATTTGCAGCGAATAATAATCTTTAGGCCTCCAATCTTCTTATCCAAGAACTTTCGGCGCAATTTCATGGCCGCTCTAAACTTATTCCAATGGGAGCTCCAATCTGTCCTTAAATAGATATGATATTACGTCAGTAATCCTGGCTGCAACCTGAGGAGTTCTGGTTTTCTTCTGACTTCCCAACGAATACTGGAAACGCCCATCGACAGATAAGAAAGCCGAAGCTGATCTGGACGAAGAAATCGCTTAAGTGAAGCATTCTTAAAACCAGAAATTGAAAACAATAAATAGCACTGGTAGAATATGGTATCAACCCACTAAGAAATGGAAACTCCTAGATTATACAGTTCAATCATCCTCTAGGAACTATAAGGATTAATCTAAGAATTTCCAGAATAATGTTTCCATTAGACTTTTATTAACGAAGCATCAGTTTCTTTGAGCTTGCGTAATCAAGAATAACTCCCTTCTATAGATCGCATATATCCAAGATGAATGATGCCACCTTATCGAGCAATTATACTGATCCAACTTACAAAACACTTGGTAAGATCATCGCACGGTATACTCCAGCATGAATTACCTTCTTTAGCCATCTTAATACGTCCTAATACTTTACTCTCCATCTTCCGCATCTGGTAAAATACAACGACGGGAATATGTCCAATAGCCTATTTTCACCGTATTTCTATAATACTCAATATCTCCTTGATCAGATAAGGAATTAAAATAATTTGGAGCATAGATAACTGCTGGATACATGGAGCCGTCTCTGAAAACCTTTAAACATAATGATAATAGAAGAACAATTACAATAGCTTAACACATCATGGACAAAACTATTCAAAACATGAATTACAAGTGAGTCCTTGAGGAGATCTAGCAAAGCATCTTTAACATTAAGGATGCGGGGCTAAGCGCAACTGGTGACATTCAAGATAAACGAATCGAAATAAAACCGCAAACCACCTGAATCTTAATTGCTTTCTGATAATCTTCATGTCTGATTAGCGGAACTTGATTCAATTGATTAAATCTTTGAACAACCGCTCTAATCCACCCGGAAATATCTTCCACTTGGCTTCCAAACCGATTCTACGTCCAAGATCTAACTGGCGCATGCACACAATTGTCAATCCGCAGACTGATTGCAATTTCTGAGCTCTATCTATTGAGCCCTCCTGTCTCGGACGAAGATAAAATAATAGCTGAAAATGGTATTCCAAATCTCCTAACTTCTCCAACAGTAGTAATTAATAATTATTCACAATTATCCATAAATATAATTAATTTTAAAATTCATAATAATTAAAGTAATTTATTTTTATCCTATTTTTATTTTCTGCCATTTTTGCCAAAGTGATATGCCACATATGATACGATTTTATCTCCATTTTTGAAAGCATGCGATATTTGCCATTCATAATAATTATTTTGCCACTCCATCCATATCCATAATTTTAATAATTTTCCATTCATAATAATCATTCATTTAATATTCATTTATATGTCCATATGATTTTATTCACTCCATAATTTATGTTGTTGATGTTGATTTATATTATATGATATGTTGATGTTGATCCATTCAATAATTTCAAATAATATATGATAATAATTTAAAGTATATGAATGAATTTATGATAATGAGATAAGGAAAGGAAATAATTTAATGTTTGAGTAATGAGTAATCAAGTAATGAGTAATGGCCGAGTAGTGCAGTCCAGTGAACCCAAGTCCGATCTGAACCGAACCGATCCTCCTGAACCAATAAATAAATCTGTTGATTCTTACAGTCCTGGATAAAACAACCAGAAAAGCACCTGAAAACTAAAACTTACTCCGTTGTTAAAAAGAATCTATTATTGTGGCTGCATCTACTCATGTCTGAATAGAATGAAACTTGGAACCAATGTTCTTCTGATAAGAAAACGTCCAACATCAATAGATTCCGAGTCTACCTTTCTGAGGCCAGCATATATCTCTATTTTGGTTACTCCTTGGCAAGCTAAAGCAGACGAGGTGCGAGCCGCTATGCCACCACAGGGTCTTTGATCCTTTAATATGAAAACCCTGAGAATGGAGCCACACTTTAATTTCATCCCAAAGTACATCTGACTCCCTTCTGTTGCCTATATGCATGCATGTCCTTCCCCAGTCTGGAATCATTCGAATTTGACCTAACCCATCCGACTGAACTCTGAAATTACGATACATGGAACCTAGCACGACAAATGGCACAGCAATGAAGGTACCGCACTGATGTCCACCAGCCTGAAAACTTGCAGCCAACCCAGAGTTTACAATGTATGAACCTGTCATTCCTTGCATTTTATGAATACACCGGCCAAAACACGAACGAAAGAAAGGATGGTAAAGACCAGAAAAGGATGCAAGTCCAGTAAAAATACCGGGAAATACAGGGCTGCTGTGGACTGTGGCGAGAAAACCTTGCTGCAAAGTTCCAGCATCTTTATTCGATTTTGCAACGAACTCAAAGTTCCTTAAGCTGATACCAGCATAATTACCTACTCCATGGTGCATCTCCTTCTATTCTTTAATTCAATTCGCCTGCACCAGGAGCCAACGCAAGCGGCCTCCTGAAACTTACGGTAAAGTACAAATAACCTTATTTCGAATTTTCTATCGTGAATAATCCATCAAATGGAAAATCAGATTATCCTGCCTTATACCAAAATTGCCGCACCGAGGAATTGATTCCATCTAAAGAATAGAACTTTATTTAAAGTAACAAATAACGCAGCAAAGCTCACTACTGAACCTCCACTTTGGTGATGAACGTGACTTGCATTATAGCCACTATGCAAAACAAACATCTAATCTTCAGAAAAATATTGCCAGTGCTTTAAAACATCTTAAGTAAAATAGGGCTGTCTCAAAGCAACATAAAAACCTCTTAACAGAGATATACCCTGAAATCTGATTCTGTACTGTAAGCTAATTGTGCTTAATGGCCGTGAATTCTTGTGCGGATAAGTTTCATCCTCGGAAGACGACTCGTCACCGCAGAATATCGATAATCTCGTGGAATCTATTCCGGGGCAACTACGATAATCGTTTACGCCCAGGGCACCCCGCGATCCCTCCCACGGTAGAGGACCGAAAAGCCTTACAAGCCCATACTACAACTAGAAAATCGCGCCCCGAAGCCTGAATACTCCCAGCCCGTGAACGAGCACGTGCCAGAGCGTCCTACAAAACCGCCCACTCAACAATGGTAAACCGGGGCGCGCCAGCCCAGGTTTGGGGAGACGCAGCCCCTTCAGAAACCACGATCCTCGAAAAGTCTTTACGGGGATCTACTGCAACGCGACGAAAAGCCAAGCGATGCTCTAGACGGCCAAGTCCTCCGAGAATGACTTACTGAGAATTTAAACAGTTTGTAAATTCTAATGATAAACATGAGATCAAAAGCCGTCAAAGTTTGATATGGTGAAGACCTGAGAATGTCGATCATCGCATCCCTGAACAATGGCAAAGCCCATCCCAATGGAAATATAAAGCAGCCTGAAGTTTGAGAGATGGAGCCTCCTGAGAACGAGCCGATCACTGCAGGTCCAGCCTATGCATGCTTCACCTAAATATGAACTGAAAGTCACTTCTGAAGTTTTGAGGGCAGAACCTGAGAACCACATCATCGTAGGTCTGAAAAGTCTGACAAGTCTACTGCAATGATGAGACGAAAGCTGATGTCCCATGAGACGTCTGCAACCTCCGAGACTGACTATCATTCTGATGAAACACCTTAAAGTCTCCTCAAAGCGAGACTGGAAGCTGCCAAGTTTGAGATACGCAGCCCTCCGGAGAACGATGAGAATGCAGACCTGCTCTAATTAAGTCCACTTAACGCGCGATCGAGAAACTGCCAAGCAGGCAGTCCTGAAAATGTTCATGAAACCCACGGCAACGCGAGATCAAAAGCCGCCGCAATGAGCCGGATGCCTGATCCACAGACACTGCCAGCACGAAAAGGTTTATAAAAATCCATCTAACAAGACAGCCGCCGAAGCCTGGGACGGATAGTGCCCTTCTGAGAGCACGCCGAACTTGGCAAGGTCCCGAGAAAGGTTTCATAAAGTCCATCCCAAAATGTGGATGTAGAATCGCTGAGCTTTAGCCAAATGGTCACAGTGCTCTGCAAGTTCATCTCAGCACGAGCCTGAGAAACTACGGACTTTGAGGCCGGAGCCTGAGATCAATGGCAGAAGCAGACGGAGTTGCATGCACCTGAGTCCTAAAGACCATGCCACTGATTAAAAATTGTGTGAAAAGAAACCATTGATTCGAGCTGAACTTTTACCAGATGCCGAAATGAAATTGCGTCCATTCCACTGCGTAATCAGCAGACCTGCTCATGGAAACTCTGACTTCAAAAAGTTTCTTACAGCAGAGTTCCATTACTACCAAACTTCACCGATGGATTTACCCATACGCATGTCGCCGCAAAACCCCAGTCCTTCGACGCCTCCCGTCAGCTATCTTGCTTTCGCACGGATCGTCGCCTGCGGCAGTGGTCGCCGCTCTGGGACTGAACGACCCCCACAATTCCAGATACCAAGTGAGTGCCGACGCGCCACCAACTGAAGCCCTCCATCAGCGGATACTTCACCGGCAACTTTCCGCTGACGGACGATCCTGAATTGAAATTACTGGGAAGTCCCTGATTCTTCGTATCTCCTACAACAGCCCTTATCATGCACGACCTAATGATCTGTAATTTTCGTGCATGTGCAGAAGGAATGGGTTAGGCTACTGCAGCCTACTAATAAATCTTACACCCACAAGAGATTAGAATTATGAGGCAATTCTCCTAGCTTGACTGGAGGCCGAAGCATTGATATAAATGGTTCAACTAGTCTCGTACCACTATTTTTAAAAATCGGCCATCGCACGGCAGGTACCCACATGGATTCAGCGTCACCTCCCTGCTCCAATGCTGAGGAAGATAGTCAAAGTGATATGCAACTGGGCAATGTTAACTTTGAACTGTTGCTTCAAATTATAGTGTCCGATCATTCAGACTTAGAAAGTTCATGCAAAACTCTGTGGATCTAGATATGGAATATGTCTTTCTGGATTTGAATAATTTTTGCATTTGAGACTCTGAAAATTCTAAGTATGTGGAAATTTTTCTATTTTGGCCAATTTTTCCATTGCTAAAATTTTTCTGTTTTTGTGGAGAAAAGATTGCAAACGATTGTAAAAAGCTTCTCATCCATTTTGTGGCAAACATTGGAATCTTTCAGTAATTGCTCATTTAAAAATATGTTTTGAGTGAAAAGGTATGTTTACAGGGAAGATGTTCCAAACTCGATAATTGTAAAGCTAAACTGTTTGATATCCTTTAAGATTCGGCTTTGGATCTGTACTGGAAAGCATTCTAATGTATATAATTTTAAGATAATAATATTGCAATTCTTGAGCACATTTTGATATAATTATATAAACTGTTTTAGTTTGATCTGTATATCTGTCTAGTTTCTGAACTTATTTTGACCATTTAAAATGTATCAAATACAAATAATCGAGTTTATTTTCAATTCCATCAAAATTATTCATCAGCCTAGATTTAATTCCC